>VONZ01003472.1:0-20899 GCA_012976165.1 Labeo catla
AAAAAAACATTCTGTTGATCTACTCGTTCCGTTATCTGGTATCTGACTTGGCAACCACAGCAATACATACGAAGAAGAACAGGAAGATATGATCTAAAATAGAAATGAAGCACTTCATTTAAAGCTGACACAACTGATTCAAAGAAGAAATGACATCAAGCTCTGTCTGGAGCAAGCATTTGTGTGCATAAGTTATTTATTCATTGTCATTCTAGGCATTTAAGTGTTGTTATTGTTGTTGTTGTTGTTGTTGTTGTTGTTGTTTTTAATTTTAGCTTATTTATGAATGCTACTGTTGGATTTGCATGCACTGACCAAGACTGTTTTTCTGTCATGAATTGCTAATAGCAGTACTAATAGCAGTATGTGTATTATTGGTGTACTATTTAACGTCTGCTGTAGTATTTAGTTTAGATGTCAGTCTGTGAATATTATCAAAGACACATTACAGTCAAATAAAATACTGATTTAATCAAAAACAATCAAACTAGACCTATGTCTCAGATTTGACTGTTTAAGAAGATTTCAATGTTTTATTCAACCCTAAATCTGTCGTACGAGGCATCAACTGTGAGATTTATATAAAGCAGAACAGGAATAAACTCTTCTCATACAAACTAAATATATAACTAAACGTCACTCTCACCTACAAGCTGCTTGTCTTTCCAACAGTTTAAACCACACTTTTAAAGAAAACCGACCGTAAGCGGTTTCAGGTTGACTCAGATGTTAAGCTGCCAGTGCCACTACGCGAGATGGCAGACAGTATTAAAGTGATAGATCACCCAAAAATGAACATTTTATCATCATTTACTCACCCTCATGTTGTTCCAAACCTGCATGAAGTTCTTTCTTCTGTTAAAGATAAGAAAAGATGTAGGTAAGCCAATAGTTGCTGGTAGCCATTGACTCCCATAGTATGGAGAAAATACTATGGAAGTCAATGGCTACCAGCAACTGTTGGGTTACTAACATTCGTCAAAATTTTTTGAAATTGTTGTGTTAAATGTTGGAACCAAAAAATATTTACTATTATTAAGTCTTAAAAAGAGCCAAACAAACAATTATATAACCACATGTCATTCGGAAACAGCATTTGCATTTCTCTCACTATAGGAGGATCAAACACTGTTGTGGGAGGATTCACACAGCAGATCAACAGTGTAAGTGTTTTAGATCAGACTTGTACAGCTGAACAACTGAAGAAAATGTTTTGTATTTTTGTTTTGTTCTGTTTGTGTTGGTGGGATCTGATTGGTAAGTTGTAAATCTGTCTTTTTTGGCTAAATGTCGTTTTTCAATTCCTATTTAGTTATAAACTACAGCTGATTTCAGGCTTTTTAGACCACCAGAGACCCTAATCTGTGTAAAATCTGTTCATCAGGTGTGTTTGGTGAGTCAGTGTCAGTGATGGAGGGAGATTCTGTTACTTTAGAAACTAATGTTAATGAAGTACGTGAAGCTGACGACATACTGTGGACATTTGGAGCTAAAAAGACTCAAATAGCTAAAATTAAGAAACAACCGCAAAACGTCTCCACATTTGATGGTCCTGATGGGAGATTTAAAGACAGACTGAAACTGGACAATCAAACTGGATTTCTGACCATCATAAACATCACAACTCAACATGATGGACTCTATAAAGTAGAGTTTACTGGAGTGAAATCATCATCAAAAACCTTCAGTGTTTCTGTCTATGGTGAGTAAAGATCATTTTTAATGACCTTCAAAGCCACAAATGTTGTCAACTAAGTTTAAGGGTAGTTTTTAATGAAAACAGAATATTTCTATAATTATTGAAGTGTTTCGTCATTTTGTAGTTTGTAAAAAAGCAGAAACACTTACTGGTCATCAACACACTACACCAAAAATAAGATTGTTGACTAGATTTACCCAAGATTTTGGTTATTGTCTCATGTTTTCCAGCTCGTCTGCTTGTTCCTGTCCTCAGCAGTAACTCTTCACAATGTTCATCATCATCATCATCATCATCATCATCAAATTGTTCACTGCTGTGTTCAGTGGTGAATGTGAGTAATGTGACTCTCTCCTGGTACAAAGGAAACAGTTTATTATCCAACATCAGTGTGTCTGATCTCAGCATCAGTCTCTCTCTACCTCTGGAGGTGGAATATGAGGATAAAAACACCTACAGCTGTGTGATCAACAATCCCATCAGCAACCAGACCACACATCTGGACATCGGTGAACTCTGTCACACATGTGCAGGTATGGTGATATTAACAATGATTTACCCATTATACAGTGTTTATGTTTCATAGTTTTTTGTTGTTGTTGTTGTTGTTGTTGTTGTTTGTAAACCAGATAAACAGATTCACTCACATTATTAACTAATTTTGTTGATTACAGAATTGTCCATTACAGATCAGGGTCTACCTTTATTGTACATTGTGCTGATTTCTGTCGCTGCTGCTGGATCTCTGTTGATTGTAGCTGCAGTCGTGATGTGCTGCTTCTGCTGGAAACGTAGAAAAATAGGTCAGAAAAACAAGCAATTAATGCCTGTGTTGAAATATGTATCATTTTTAAGGTATTCATTTTAATGTAAGTTTGAAAGCTTTGATTACTGTGATTACTCTTAATGCAGACATGATCAACGAGATATACGAAATTCATTGAAAACGGCCTAAACGGGAAAAGGTAATATCATTAATGACTGTGTTACAAGATGATGTTGCAGTCAGTTAGTCTGACAGAAGCTTGACGATTAATATTTTTGATTGCGGTAAATTTAGTTTTAAGTTTGACATTCGGTTTCATACCAGTTAAAGTCTTTGTGCCTGTTATGTTTTACTTACAAACTTAGACATAAATATATGCCCTTTACACTACACAAGGCTAAATTTCAGGAAAAAAAAAATGTTCAGAAAAACATCGCTGTTATTGCACAATGCCTCATTTTTGGATTTAGCCTTTTATGTGTTTTAAAATAATTGTACAACTTTTAATGTGTGCAATAATATAAATCCATTAAACGACAACAGCATTTAATCTAAAGGTATCAAACCAACTCTAAAATATTCAGAATAGTATTCCCTATAATGCACAAGGCTTGTTTTTTTTGTTTTTGTTTTGTTTCTTTATGCCTTTATTGTTTTATATATACATTGACGTATTTTAAATAATTTATATACTGTGCCTATTACATTAAACTCTGCCACTGTTTGAGATAAAGGCATCAAGCCAACTGTAAGTATTCAGAATATTGCTTTATAATGCAAGGTTTTTTTTATTATTATTATTATTATTGTATTATTTTTATATATGGTACTGAATCCATATTTTTTTTAAATGTTTTTATATACTGAACCCACTTAAACTCATTAAAGGCTGCCACCGTTTAAGATAAAGGCATCAAACCAACTGTAAAATATTCAATATAATGCACATAGCGTGTTTTTTTTCTTATGCCTTTATTATTTTTAAATACGGTACTGCATCCATATTTTCGAAATGTTTTATGCAATGTACAAATTTATCAAACTCTGCCACCATTTGAAATAAAGACACCAAACCAACTGTAAAGTATTCAGAATATTATTCCGTATAATGCACTCTATAAAGGCATCAAACCAACTGTAAATTATGGAAAATATTATTCCTTACGATACATATGGCTAATTTATCAGATTATGCATTAGTGTTTTTATATATTGAATGCATATGAAGAGTTGAAATAGAAAAGCCCTGAAGTACCATCAGAATTTTTCCTCTAAAATAAGCATTTGTATCACGCTCCCATGTTTAGCTACAGTACTTTCACTTTAATGGCAATCAATATTTTCTTTTCTTAGCTATTAAAATGAAAGAGCTGAATATAAATGTATAACAACACTGTCACTGGGGTGGTACCCTTACTACTAATACTTCTGCATGAACCAGAAGATGCAACCAGCTCGGCAGGGTTTTGTGTTTGCACACCTCCTCTCAATATTGCTCATAGCAGATTAACAATTGGATGGTGTCAGACCCTTGGGACTGTTTTTGTGTGTTTTTCCCCGTATATGCCCTTATTTGGACTTCGTCTGCACCTGTCTCCCCCTTGATTTGTCTGTGTATTTAAGTTTGGTTGTGTTTCAAGTTGGGTTGTCGGTGATTGTATTGTCTTAATGTATTGTTACTCCGTCAGATTACGTTGTGTTTGCTGGTCCCTGCTGTTTCCTGTCTGTTTCTGTTTCCCTGTGGATATTATAAATAAAACTCTATGTTTTGGACCTCCTCGCTCATCCTGATCATTCCCCGCACACGACAGCGTGACAGATGGAAGTGTTTTTTTTTGTTTGTTTTTTTAATTTCCATCACATGCAAATACAAGGCAAAATGTACAAGGCAAATAATGTCATACAGTTTAAAACATGAAAACAGAATAACAACAACAAAACATAAAATGAGCATAAATGTATATGAAAAATATTAAAATAAATAAATTAAAAAAAAATGTTCTATATATTATTAGGGCAGTTACAGTACATATATTTGAAAATATGTTTTTTTTTTTTTATTATTCTTATTTTATGATCTCATGTTTTAAAATAAATTTTAAGATCAGTGTTACAAAAGGCAATACTGTATATTATGGTTTCCTTAGATTATATATTACTAATAAATATAAAACTTTGCTAAGATAATTAACAGATTAACAATATAATTTTGTTTTATCAGAAAAAGATTTTAAAACAAAGTAAAATATCATGAGGTTCTTAATTAAGGGCTTTGTTTTAACTTTTGTTACGTCTATAATATTATTATTTTCCTCTTATTTTGTACTGAACCATTAAACTACAACAACACTGTTTCTGCTAAAGGTATTAAACCAACTGCAGAATAATATATCTGTATATAATATATCTGTACGACAAATAAGTCATTTAGAGTTGGTAATTTACAGTTGGTTTGACTCCTTTATCAGTTATATCCAATATCAGTTTAATAATCAGAAAAATAAGCTTTGTGCATCATGCAGAATAATATTCAGAGTAATTTACAGTTGGTTTAGTATCTTTAGCTCAAATGGTGTTCAAATTCAGTGGATTTAAATGGGTGCAGTACTGTATAAAAATGTATTTAACAATTTTTATATTTGCTTTGATTCCTTTATCTCAGATGGTGCACAGTTAAATGAAATTAAGTCTGTAAAATATATTAAAATATCATATATATATATATATATATATATATATACAGTACTGTGCAAAAGTCTTAGGCCACTAGTATTTTCATCAGCTAAAAAATGGTTTAAAGTCAGTTAAAGTAGGTCTTTTGCTGTAGTGTGTCAGTAGGAAATATCAGATTACATTTCCAAACATTCATTTTGCCATTAATGGTAATAATCCAGTGAGATTTTTGTTTGCACAAGGAGTCTGACAACAGCGAGTGCTCTGCACAGAGATCTGATCTCATCATCATCCAGTCTGTCTGGAATGACATGAAGAAACAGAACAAACTCAGACAGACTAAATCCAAAAGAACTGTGACAAAGTCTCCAGGATGCTTCAAGAAACCTACCTGCAAAGCTGCAGCACTGTTAAAAGTTTTAGACACTTGTGTAAAAACGCTGTAAAATGAGGATGCTATCATAAATAGATTTTCTTTATCAATTACCTTCTATTAACTAAATTAAATCAACATTTGGTGCGACCATTCTTTGAGTTTACAGCAGCTTTTTCCCTAGGTGCACTTGCGCAAACATTTTCAGGTAGCTTTGCAAGTAGATCTCTTGAAGCATCTTGGAGATGTTGCCACAGTTCTTCTGGATTTACTCTGTTTCAGTTTGTTCTGTGTCTTCATGTCATTCCAGAGACAGACTGGATGATGATGAGATTAGATCAGTGTGGAGCACTGGCTGTTGTCAGCATCAATAAACTTGTGCAAACAAAAATCTCACTAGATTATTACAATTAATGGCAAACAGAATGTTTGGAAATGTAAACCAATATATATATATATATATATATATATATATTTTTTTTTTTTTTTTTTTTACAGCAAAAGATAGAAATAACTTACTTTAAACCATTTTTAGCTGGTGAAAATACTACTGGCCTAAAACTTTTGCACAGTACTGTATATATATAAATATATACTTTGTTATATAAAAATAACAAAGGTATAAACAAAAACAAGCCTTGTGCATTATAGGGAATAATCTAATATCTTATGTTTTTGAGTTTATGTTTAATGAAATTAATGCATTTAGATCCTTTTCTCACCCTTATTTGCAACCATTTTGGCACCTGGAGTCAAACTGTGATATTATTGTGAAATTTATTGAGAATGATGGTAATTGGAATATGCATCTCATTATATATTCTGTGAGTCACTGTTGTAATGTTTATGGCATCATGGAGATGGTTGTTAAGAGTTCAACATAGCAGAGCCTGACAAAATACTGCTAACAGACTTTATTTCTATTCAACAGCTCTGTTATCCCAATGCAAAACACAGTAACTATATATTTCATTTAGTTATTTAAGGCTCTGTGATTTGTTCTGTGACAGATGGGTCTGGTTTACAAAATAAATCCTTCAAAATTCAATAAAAATAGTACTTTAAATTTAAGCCATATTAAGAGACTCAAATAAATGATTGCATGAATGAATAAATAATCTCTCATTGTTAATATAGAAATAGGCACCCCCCATAATTTAATAGAAAGAGTGTATAACCAGAGCACAGAGAGCCATCTAGTGTTCAAAATAAGACTTCACATGTGAAACAATTATACTAGAAATGTCACAGTCGTCAGCTGGTGTGCCCAGGATGGACACCAGAGGACAATGTTTGTGGAAGCACATGGCTTGTGTTGTGTTTGTTTGGTGCCATGTGTTTCTCCTGCTTATTGTTTGACCCCACCCATTTGTTACCTCATTATTGTTTCAGTGATTCCACCTGGGTCTCCCTCCAGCTGTTTCTCGTTTCCCATTTTCACATTCACACCTGTTTTCATTCTCTGCTAATTTCTTCCTCTCTATTTAAACTCTCGTCCCCGTCTGTCCTGGGTCCGTCCGTTTTGATTTCTTGCCAGGTCTTGTCTTGTCTTGCTTAGTCTCTGCTAGTTTTTCTCTGTTCCTTTGGCTTTTATTATTTTGCTCTTTGCCCACAGTACCCGCTGGCATTCCGTTTTGCCTGCTTGATGGTTTGCTGCCCTGCATTTGGTGTCGTTTTATCCTCAACTGTGATTGTTCAATGCCGGGTCGAGTTTCGCTCCCCGTGGATTCTCTGTTCTCCTCAGCTGTGACTGTTCAACGTCGGGTCGAGTTTCGCTCCCTGTGGATTCTCTGTTATCCTCAGCTGTGATTGTTCAATGCCGGGTCGAGTTTCGCTCCCCGTGCATCTTCATCCTCTGCGTGTTTCCTCGTGCCGGGTTGAGATTGCTCCCCAAAGATTCTGTTTTTCTTGCTGTGAGTTTTGCTGGACGGGTTGAGTTTTTCTCTCCCCGTGTTTTTTGTTTTGCCTTTGTTTCCCTTTCTGCTTTCCCCAGATTGTCTCCAGGGAGGAGCGCTGGGAGGACTTTTTTTCTTGTACATTGTGTGATTTATTTATTTATTTATTTATTTATTATTATTATTATTATTATTATTATTATTATTATTATTATTATTATTTAATTATTTATTATTACTATTTTGTATGATTTGTGTAACAATTGTGTGTGTGCGTGTGCGTGTGCGTGTGTGTGCCTGGTATTCATCACGTTATGGGGACCAAATGTCCCCACAAGGATAGTAATACCAGTAAATTTTGACCTTGTGGGGACATTTGTGAGGTCCCCATGAGGAAACAGGCTTATAAATCATGCAGAATGAGTTTTTTTGAGAAAGTAAAAGTGTGCACAGTCTCCTGTGAGGGCTAGGTTTAGGTGTAGGGTAGGTGTAGGGTGATAGAAAATACGGTTTGTACAGTATAAAAACCATTACGCCTATGGAATGTCCCCATAAAACATGTAAACCCAACATGTGTGTGTGTGTGTGTGTGTGTGTGTGTGTGTGTGTGTGTGTGTGTGTGTGTGTGTGTGTGTGTGTGTGTGTGTGTGTGTGTGTGTGTGTGTGTGTGTGTGTGTGTGTGTGTGTGTGTGTGTGTGTGTGTGTGTGTGTGTGTGTGTGTGTGTGTGTGTGTGTGTACTGCATTCCTCTCTCTTACCTAGGGTTGGGTATCGTTTGAATTTTATCGATTCCCGATTCTTAAGGATTCCTAGTTTTGATTCCAATATTAAAATGTCTATAAAAAATGAGGTCAAACATTTTTGTTCTGTATTTTTACAAAGCTCTCTGCTGTAGCTGAATAACATGAGCAAAAATCAGCAAACAAGAAATATTCTCATCTGTTTACTTTCACTTTTGACAAAAATGTCTGTGTTTATGATTATATACTGACGTATTTTGTGCGTATTGGGCGGTAAATGTGAATGAGAAGTCAGATTCAGCCCAGAATGACCTTTCCTGCAGTGGACAGACACAGGCGGGGAACCCGTACTGGGACGCTGTTCGCTGTTCTGGCTTTCAGATGTGTGTGCTACTTTTGTCCTCTCCTGTGCCTAAATCGTTTGATTTTAAACTTTAAAATCATATTAAAATGAGAACACAGGACTCGTTAAGCGGAACTGAAATGCGTGTCTTATCGAATACCCGGTTCTTGAAAATTTGGAACCAGCTCCATTTTAGAAGTTCCAAATTTTTAACAATACACCCAACCCTACTCTTGGTGTCTGCTTATGTGATGAAAAATTTTTTATGGCCTTAGAATACGTCAAAAGGGTATGTTCAGTATAGGCTTGTTAAGTGACGACATAACGCGTCCACTGAACACACCAATGAACGCTGTTTCCGGGTCCAAACCCCAACTCATTTCACTTGAGAACACTATCTTAGCAGCCATTTATGAGCACTGTTTATTAATATTAAACATTTAAGCTAAACGTTTTCAAATTTACGGTGTACACTACGGTCTCCGTGCTCACAGCGTCCCAAACACAACAAATTTGTTTATTGATTTATTTATTTATATTTCCATTGCATGGCTTGGATTTCGGTATGGAGTTAAAGGGTAGTATTATATCACACTGTGAGTGTACAAATCGGTATAACCAGTTACAGTGAAGAAGACTTCAGTGATATTGATTTTTACATGGTGTAAATGTACAGTCTCTCTTGGTTGTTGAGATGAGTGGGCAACTTGGGAGCGGTGTCTGGTATATGCTGCGCAGCTGAGGAATAGGAGTACTAAAGATTGTATGCTCAAAAAACCATTGCAAAGACAGTGATAATGTTAAAAGATTATAGAGCCATCCTCTGGGTGAGGATGTAATACTGGGAGCTAGTATTAAAGATCCTGTGTTGGACCAGCATACAGCTGCTGTGAGAGTTTATTGATGCTGAAGACCTGTGTGCTCATGTGTGATTGAGGTAGTGATAGTAGCTTCTTGACGGGACGCCATCACCATACTTCAGGGAAGTATTGGATTATATTGTAAGTATTTGGGGAATTAGGCCAAGATACTGTACTTATTATATTTACAACTGGTAGTAATTGTTGGTGGTGCAGTCAGATCAATATTGCAAATTTCCACACCTCTTTTGACAGTCAAAGCTTTGTCTTATGTACAGAGTTTCTTACAAGAAACGCAAAGAACTTACAAATACAAAAGTAAAAGTAAATACACACACATACATATACATGCATATTATCTGTAACTATATATATATATATATATATATATTGTTATGACCTGGCACAAAATCACTTAGCAAAAAAACTGCACAAGAGAACACTTAGCAAATCTGGTTTAAATTAAGGTAAACTATTTCTTTAAAACAAAACAGGGAAAATAACACAAAAACAAACCAATGCGAAAAATGGGATTTTTCAAAGAAAATTATGGAGATGTGGAAGCAAGATGGGAACAAAGAAAACAGACAATATCTCACTCCTCAAATAAACAAACAAAAAAAAAAAACAATGTCACATATAGGCTATAAAATCTGCAGTACATATACATACAAGGAATAAATACTTGACATATATTTAATTTAGTTAACTGATAGACAAGGGGGGAAAAAATGTGCGACACGTAATGTAGCCTATATTTGCTGAGTTTTAGTTCGGTTTTGTGACAAAAAGGAAACTCTAACGGCAGAAAGACACATCCTATTGTTTAAGTTGATTTTGCTGGTATGAGCAAAGTTGAAGTAATTGCATCGGCGCACACAAACACAAAACATATCAGTTTCAGGCTTCCAGCACTGCTAACTTGACTGCGCAGTTGGTACTTTATCAAAATAAAACAGTGAACCAAACATCAGCGCCCGCCTCACTGTGTCAATTTACATAATAAATAATAGTTTAGCATTTGGATACATCGCAAATATGGAAATATTATGGAATATTTGGATTTTTGCCGAATGAGATAGGATACATGAGCACAAATTTCGCAAAGAGTTGAATACAAGTTGAATACAAATGCGCAACTCACAGCATTCGCTGTTCTTCTAGCGGTTATCAAACACTGTAGCGTGTTACTGTGGGCGCCCCCTTCTGGATTGAGGGAGAATTGCCTGTATTCGTTGTAAGGCCTCATGCACTGAACCGAGATGTCTGTACCGTGACGGTTTGGTATGAATACATGTACGTTCATATACATTTATGAAGAGTTCAGATACAAAAGCCTCTAAATCCATGTGAAGAATTTCTTTAAACTTAGCATTTCTTTCTGGCTACTTTGTATAGTTTTCTATGTAAGTACTGGTACTTCTGATTGGGCTGAGGCTGGAATTTAACGAGTTTGAAGTAAAGTATTTGATGGACGTTTACTATGTGTCAGGAGCATTCACTCAGTATCATTATCTCATGTTTTATTTAGATTTGAATCTGTGCACATAATGATTTTATTTTCATTTTACACTTTCAGTTGTAAAAAAAAAAGAAAGATATTTAAAGATATGTAAAGTCGGCAACACCACAGCTCCAAAGATATGAACAATGTATTTAAAATAAAACTTTCACATAGCGTGTGACATTTCGAGCATGCAGGCTCTTCATCAGATTTCAGTTTATATCATTTGATATATTTAAGTGCTAAATTACACTCACAGTCATGATTATCAATATATTTAATTGTTTCATTATGGATTAGTTTAATCCAAACATCATGATGAAGGCCTTATCCTATGGATTTATATCTAGCCAATCCACCTCATTTGAGCAGTCATTAGCCTCGTCTCCCTTCTCTGTTTCACCTGTAAAAAAAAAGTAAAATACCATTCAGATAAATAAAAAACCAACATACACACTCAACATTACTCATGTACATGTATGTTTCTATTAATGCTGAATTATTTAATTTGAAGGTCTAATCCTTTTCCACCTGTATACATTAGGAATAATTTTTAAATAGTAATGTACAAGAGCTATAATAATTTTAGATTTGTTAAAGCAGTGCTATTTAAAGCTGTAGTAGATGTTTAGCAATATCTCATTACAAAATTACAATCACACATATGCATTAATAAGAGTGCTATAGTCACAACCTTCTGAGGATTCCTCATCTGATGGTGACTCTTCTTGCTCCGTTGATTCCACAGGTTTCTCTTGAGCTGCATTAATAAGAGTGCTATAGTGAGAACCTTCTGAGGGATTCCTCTCATCTGTTTGGTGATTCTTCTTGTTCTGTTGATTTACGCTGGGTTTCTCATGGAACTGCATTTACTTAGAGTGCTATAGTGAGAACCTTCTGATTCACATTCCATCTGATGGTGACTCTTCTTGCTCCAGTTCCGGAACACCCTCGCAGGCTACGTTATAAAGGTGCTATAGCCTGCGAACCTTCACGGATTTACTAATACGATGGGCGACTCTTCTTACTTGTGGGTTTGATTCCACAGGTTCCTCTCTTCGACTGCATTTTATATTGGTACTATAGCGGGAACCTTCTGAGGATTCCTCGATGGTGAGCTCTACTTGCTCGTTGATTCCCACAGGTTCCCTCTTGAGCTGCATTAATAGGGTGCTATAATTGAGAACCTTCTTAGGGATTCCTCTTAATGCGGTGACTCTTCTGTAGGGTTGATTCCACTAGGAACTTCTCCTTGAGCTGCATTTATAAGAGGTGCTATGGTGAGAACCTTCCCAGTTCCTCATCTGTTGGTGATTCTTCTTGTTCTGTTGATTTCACGGGTTTCTCTTGAGCTGCATTTATATAAGAGTGCTATAATTGAGAACCTTGCAGTTTATCTGGGTAGTGACTCTTCTTGCTCCGTTGATTCCCACAAGGTTTCCTCTTGACTGCATTTATAAAGGTGCTATAGCCTTGAGACGCCTTCTGAGGGACTTCATCTGATGGTGGAGAACTCTTACCTTGTTCTATTGATTCCACAGGTTCCTCTTAGACTTGCATTTATATTGGTACCTATAGCAAAGGAACCTTCTGAAGTTTCCTCTCATCTGATGAGGTGACTCTACTTGCTCGTTGATTCCACAGGTTCCTCTTGAGCTGCATTTATATTAGTACTATAGCAAGACCCTTCTAAGGATTCATCATCTGATGGTGACTCTTCTTGCTCTGTTGATTCCACAGGTTCCTCTTGAGCTGCATTTATAACAGTACTATAGCAAGAATCTTCTGAGAATTCCTCATCTGATTGTGACTCTTCTTGTTCTGTTGATTTCACAGGTTTCTCTTGAGCTTTAGAACGAGTTAACCATCCACCAATACTACTGATGATATTAGCACCAGTGCTCCATCTGAACCAATGTTCATTCTCCATGCTATAAGGAGGAACCAGAATAGAACAACAGTAGTTATTCGAACAAGTTACAAATTTGCTGCAGTTGCTATATTTCAACTAATTTGAGTACAGAATGTAATAGACTTTAACAAACATTGCATTTATGTTATCAAATTAGTTACTGATTTTACATAATTTGGCATATACAGTACACAAACAATATGAAACATTAACCAATATAAATTTCCATTTTTGTCTGTTTGTGATTGTTTAACTACAACATAAGGATGTTTACTCACCACAGATTACAGCTTGAGTCTCGTAGTACGTCAATGAGCTGCTTTTTGGAGTATCCTATGTTATTGTTACTCAGATCCAGTTCTTTTAAAAATTCTAATGCTTTTGTCTTGGCCAAAGACTGAGTTAAATGCGCAACATCTGTAATGCCACAGCCATTTAGACTAGAAAGAGAGGAATTAATATTATTTTTATGTTTCATGTTTGCCTTTTCTCAGCAAAATTTTGGAGAGAAAAAAAAACAGTCATCTACACTGCCAAATGGTTTAAAATACAAAGATAAAAGGGCAGATTCACTCTACATTCACACTACTTCAAGTTAATACATATTTTCCAGAAATATGGGAGATATTGAATAAATGTGTTCTAGTTAAAATTGCACTACTGAAGTGATTTTAAGCATTGTGATTTTTGTATGGGAATATTCCTCACCTTAATCTCTTCAGTTTACAGCGTGGATTATTCAGTATTCCACACAAGATCTCCAGTCCTTTGTTTTCTATTTTATTCTGACTAAGGTCCAGCTCTCTCAGGTGTGAAAGGTTTAAACACAGCGATGGAGTCAGGATGACACACTGTTTCTCTGTAATTCTGCATCCACACAGACTGAACACAGAAAGAGAAAAAACAATGAATCAGATCCATGTTCAGTTCATGTGCGAGTTCAGTTTATCCTTACTAAACACAATACAGTCAATAATATACGAACATGGAACCTTAAATAGAATAGAACCACAAACCAATCTAAAACTAGGATTTGAGAATACTAGTTACAATCAACAAGTCTGGAGCATATTTAGTTGGACAAAAATGCTTGTGAATTGCAGCTGAGCTGCCTAACTTTTTCAATGTTGTTTCATTAAGCAATTGTTTTCAGTGAGTCAAAACAACAGTATAAAACAGTTGCCTCCTCAAAGACATTTACGGATACACTTTTTTTTTTATGCCATTATTTTAAGAGGGGTTGAGTTCAGTAATGTTTGTTCTGTTAAAATTAGAGATCGATCGGCCAGGGATCGGAATTAGCCGGTTTTGCATTTTGATGTCACACTTACGGCGACTGATAATGTATTTATGTTATGACAGATGAATCAAATGTCAACACAACTGCAATGTAACACTGATTTTATACAATAAATTTCGTTGCAGATAATAGTTCCAATCAAAGCCACAGCAGAACTGCTGCATGTCTCCGAGCAACACAGCGGTGTTTCGTTAATGAATCCATGTTTTTGAATGATTCAGAAACCATAAAGAAACCATCCATAAAGACGAAATGACTCACGCATTAAAAAAGTATTTTGCCGCCACCTACTGGTGGTTTGGTTTCATATATAAAAGTATCATTGCATTTTTTACAACATTTCTTATTTGTATGTTTACAAAATATTTAAAACATGAATTATATAAAATTAGATATGCATTTGAAATTTTGCCGTATACATGCATTTATAGAGCATTTAGCTTATATCTATAATTTAGTCTAGATTTTTTTTTTTTTATGTAAATTTTTTGGTATTGGTATATATTTTTTTGTATACTGTCAACTCTACTAACTCTACTCTACTCTAGAAAGAACATTTAAATCGGTACAAAATGGTATTGACAGGTCACAAACTCTAAAACCTGCTGGGTTAAATACAACCCAGCACTGGGTAAAATATGGACAAACTACAAAATATGGTTGTTTTGACCCAGCGTTTGGGTTACTACCCACAAGGTTGGGTTAAACATTTAACCCGCTGGGTCAAAACAACCCAATCGCTGGGTATGTCCATATTTTACCCAGCGCTAGGTTGTTTTTAACCCAGCAGTTTTTAGAGTCCACTTACAAAAAAAAAAAAAGGCGGGAAATCGGAATTGGCCAAGAAAAATACAATCAGTGCATCTCTAGTTAAAATGAATGGTAAAAACATGGTAAAAAATATGGTGGTCTCTAAAAATGTGCTTGCCTGCAAAGCAATACCAAGAGTGCATTTCTTAAAACCAGCTCAAACACAATTAATACAAACCCACCTTATGGACCTATATGTGTAACGAGCGGAGTCAGTACAATGGAGTTAGGGATCCAAATGCAAGGCTTTATTTACAGACGTAGTCAAGACAGGCAGAGTCGAACACCAGCAAACGGTATCATCAAAGAATAATCCAAAATAGTGATGGGTCATTCTTGAACGATGCGTTTATTTTGAACGAATCTTTAATGTGACTCGGGAAGAGCAAGCCGTCTCGGGGAGTGATTCGTTCAGTCGCGCATGCGCAACATCCTATTAGGTCCTGTACTGGAATTAGTTCACCTGTTTCGAGTCTTTGGGTTTTTCGAGTTGTTCATTCATCTTATAGGGCTGTCACGCGATACTGATTTTGCTAAAATTAACGAAATGACTCGAAAAAAGATTTTTTCATTTTGCTGAAGGAGACTCAAAGGTCCGAGTCGGTAAAATGATCCAAACTTCCCATCTCTAATCCAAAAGCGTAATCCAAAAAACAGCCAAGGGTCAGGGCAGACAGCGAATGATCATAAAACTAAGAAACAGTCCAGGGTCAGAAACACAGGGAAACAATGAAACACAGGAAGGTACACACAGGAACTAGGAAATGGCTATTCAATAATCAGCAAACTTAAACACTGAACAAACAGCTTATATAGAAGACCAGGAGAACACATGACAAAACCAACCAATGAGAACAAGACACATATCAACAAGGAACCAATCAGGACATGACACACGGACAAGGGTAGCACATGACATGATCACATGAGGGGCAAGGGACACATGGGAAATGGAGTCCAAGAAGCAAAGGCAAGAGTCAGGGGAGGAGTGCCCTCCAGTGGAGATCACAGGCACTCCAGCAGGCAATCGTGACAGTATGTTTATGCATGCTGTTTCTATCTACATTTTTTTTTTTTTGTAAAATGTACAAACATGTTAGTATGAACATGAATCGTGATTGGAATGCCAAATGCAGATTTTACACAATTTCATCCATACGCATACTTAGTGAATGAGACCCACTGTTTCTCCACATGTAACTTGCAGTTATGCAATGCATGTGTCTGGAGTTTAGCTAATGACGTTAGCTAATCTAACTTTAAATATTTGTTAAATTGATATTTTTCTCATCCTCAATTAATGAAAGCATTTCATATACATTTTAACACCTTACCGCTATATCACTCTTGTAATTGATTTACAGGAGAAAACAGGAGAAAACAGCACACCTGCTTGGTTTAAATAGCACACCTACCTGCTTGGAAAATCGTGACATAACTACAGAAGATTTGGCCATCTACTGTTTGAGGCACAAAACCCCTCTTTTACTAAAAGTGCCATCAGTGTTGCAGAAACCATGTAACTCTGTCAGAATAATCTATTGTCATTCATGTTTCAAGTTTTTATCTTTGTCACTTCTGCCTCATTTTGCAGCAGTTTTGTCAGATTTCAGCATGTGAAACGTTACACTGACAAACATACTGAACCATTACTCCATTAGCTTATAGTACTTGTGAATCTTTCTTCAGACGGGGAAATATCAGATGACAATGTGCTCCTGTTGTGTTAGAATAAATGACTTAATACTAAAATTTAATCAGATAACTGCCGTAAAGTGAAATGTTACTAACTGTAGTTTTTCCAGCTTGCATTGTGAGCTGCCTAGTAGAAGCCCAAGGTTTTCAACAACAGAGTCTCCTAGTTGATTCCCACTGAGGTTCAGTTCTCTCAGGTGTGATGGGTTTGATTTCAGAGCTGAAATCAGGATGAGACACAGTTTCTCTGTAATACTGCATCCACACAGACTGAAAATAGAAAGAGAAAGTTCATGTATGAGTTAAATTCATCATGAGTAAATGTCATACAATCACTACACTATACAGCAGAACATGGAAACCTAATTATAGAATTATATAGAACTATAAACCAATGCAGGAGGGTAACTTAACTAGGTTTTGAGGATACTAGTTACAATATAAGTCTGGAGCATTTTCACGCTCATAAAAAGTAAATAACACACTTATTGAATTATAAATGTAGATTAAAATATAGAATTAACATTTGTTACAATAATCAACGTTAATTTGAAAAAAAGGAGAAAGAAAATATTGTGCAATTTAAAGCATTTATTTCTGTGGTTTACTACACAAAATACAAATTTTGCTTCAAAGTTTAATTATTTTATACTGATACACACTAAATCAGTCCAATACACTCTTAAAAATTAAGATACACTGTAAAAAATAAAAATAAAAAAACACAATTTGTTGAGTCAGCTTAAAATAATTTCTTACCCTGCTGCCTTAAAATTTTAAGTTCAGTCAACTAAATAAGTTTAGTCAACTAGAAATGTTAAGTTGTACTAAGTAACAACTTAGATATTTGTGTTTGCTAAACCTAACAGATGGGTAAGTAACCCAGCTGCCTTAAAATTTTAAGTTCAAATATCACTTAGTTGTCACTTAGTATAATTTAACATTTCAGGTTGAATAAGCTTTTTTTTGAGTTGACTGAACTTAAAATTTTAAGGCAGCCATGTAACAAATTATTTTAAGTTGACTCAACAATTTTTTTTTACAGTGTACTTTGTGATGCCATAGAAGAACCTCTTTTTTGTTTAAATGGTTCCATAAAGAACCTTTAACATCCGAAGAACCTTTCTGTTTCACAAAAGGTTCTTTGTGCCGAAAGAAGGTTCTTCAGATTTTAAAAAAGGTAAGAAAGAAAGAACTTTTGACTGAAAGGTTCTTTGTGGAACCAAAAATGGTTCTTCTATGCCATCACTATGAAGAACCTTTTAAAGCACCTTTATTTTTAAGAGTGTAGCTAAAAGCATAATGAACATTCATCACCCTGTAAGTGATGTACAGCATAATGATACTAACTCTAGTTTCTCCAGCTTGCATTGTGGGTTCATCAGTACATCACTGAGGTTTGTTACTCCCAACTGTCCTAATTTATTCCCACGTAATGCCAGCTCTCTCAGGAGTGATGGGTTTGGTTTCAGAGCTAAAGCCAGAGCAGAACAATCTTCATCTGTCAGGTAACAGTGTTCAAACCTACATTTGGAGAAATGAGACAAACAAACTATTCTGTTTCATTCAAATACCAACACTTTTATTAATAAATATTCACACATGTATAGCTGCAGTGCGCAAGTTAATAAGCAAAGCATGCAGAGTGGATTGATCGAGCACCAGCGCAGACATACAAGCTTCTCGAGCGCACTTCTCTTTTGCACATATTACTGGAAAATGTGTAGTACAATGCACCTATCACTACTTGATGGTGAGGACAGTGGCCCTCCAGTTCTGAGTTTGGTGGCCCCTGATCTAATTCCTGTGCTATTAAATGAAAGACAAAATACGATAGAACTAGAAAGAGCAGTGAAAGCTCAAACAATACATTTTAACAGGCATAATTAAGTGTGAAAATAACTGAATGAAAACTTCTATTTGCTAATTAAAAAAATAAAAATACAAATACAAATGAAATGCAAATACAGGTATTGGTAATCTTTTTTTTTTTTTTTCGACCAAAAATGAAAGCACTGGTCTCCTTCTGCAAAAAGTGGTATCAGTGCATACATAACCCTTACTTCACCAGATCACAAAATACTCAGGCTCATCATGAGATACTGAATATTAAGTTTTTCCTTACCTCAGTCTCTCCAGTTTACAGTGGAAATCATTCAGGAGATTACATATGTGCCTTACTCCTGTGCTCTTAATTTTATTTCTACTGAGGTTTAGTTCTCTCAGGTGTGATGGGTTCAATTTCAGAGCTGAAGACAGGACATGGCACTGTTTCTCTGTAATACTGCATCCACACAGACTAAAGACAGAAAGAGAAAAGGCAATGTTGAGCCCCCCAGAAAATCGTTCTGTAAAGTAATTTTTTACTCACAACTGTCATAATTCACTCTAGTGTGATAAATCAATGTTCCTTTGGCTAAACAATTACAAGTCAGTATATATGAAGAGTTCAGATGCAAAAGCCTTTAAATCCATCTGATGTATTTCTTTAAAATGAGCATTTCTTTCTAGGTTTCTTTTTAGGTTTTGCATCTGAACTCTTCATATGTTCTCTCTCTACAGTAACTGTTTAATTTTAATACTTCACATAATTGAGACTGTGATGTTGAGAGAAAAACACATTTGGTTTAAAAAAAATTTGAAAATATTATTGTCAAGTACAGTAACATTGCTATTAAAATATAACATTTTAAAATGATGTGCAATACTCACGTCAGTGTGTTGAGTGTACAGTGTTTATCCTGCAGCAAAGCAGCGATCTGTTTCACTCGTGTGTCTCCTAGTTCACGGTCACATAGATTCAGCTTTCTCAGGAGTAACGGGTTTTTACCCACAACTTCATTCACATACTGACAGGCTTCATCTGCAGTAGGACTTCTCAAAAACCTGCAAAAGTTGACGCACAATTCAATTTAATTCCTTTGCCTTTTAAAATATGTTTAGATGAAAATCATTGTTATTGTTCTTCATAAAAAGCTCTACTTTCAGCACTTTTATTTTGAACAAATAAATACACATAATAATAACTTTGTCTTTTTGAATTCAAATATTTATTTTAAAGAAACATGACAAAGTGTAAATGTCAAGAGGAGCAGAAGGGCATCAGATCACAAGATCTTGATTTTTAGTACAAGTATGGACAATGCAGTTGGTGTTTTGAATGGTCTCAAGATGTTCCTGGACTCCACACATTTGTGAAGACCTGGTTAGTCATAGATCTGCCATAGAGTGATATAGTGTTGGGAATCTGGGCTTGATGGAAATCAAACACCACACTACTCAATATCAGCACATTTGCAGATTACTCTATTGCTTAAATAACATTTTGTATATTTATTTTATTATTATTTCATCACCTCAGTTTTAGTCGACAGTATGGATCCTGTAGTAAATCATAGAGCTGCTTCACTCCTGCTTGTCCAGGATCATTTCCTGTGAGATCCAGCTCTATCAGGTGTGAAGGGTTTGATCTCAGAGCTGAAGCCAGAGCTTTATAACCTTCTTCAGTGATGCTGCAGTTTGAAAGTCTACAGAGAATAAATCCATAAATTACAATTAACATTTACAATTAACAATAATCATTACAATTAATAATTCAGCACACACACACACACACATACATACATATACATATACATATATATATATATATATATATACACACATATATATTTTTTAAGAAAATCAAGATTTCTCTTCTCTTTGTTTGTTACTAAAATGTTCATTTCCCTGCATATTTTGGTCTATTGCATATTACATTTTATATATTTTCATATTTGCTATAAAATGGGTACGTTTATGGTATGTGCATATGAATATAAATATCTTGCTACTTGCTCTAGATTACCTGTTTTTTGCATCACTTGCATGGATAAAAACATTTAACTTAAAACTTGTAAATAAACTCTTCAAATTTTACGCTAAGACAATGTGAATGAGGAGAATATTGCTGTTTGCAGTAAATGCGTTGCCCAGTTCGTGTCACTGGCATAGCCCGGTATGAATTTGCATCTTTAATTGACTTGGTATGTAATCTACTCGCACAAATAATTAAATTTGCTTTTGGTATGGACCAGTGTTGGGGAGTAACTACTTACCTGTGACAGAAATATGTAATTTAATTACAAAATAATGTAATTGTAATTAGTTACAGTTACTGAGAAAATGTGTAACTAAATTACAGTTACTTTTGAAAATGTTAATGATTACAAAGGGAGTTATATCTGGATTTTTTCTCACTCACTCACACACACACATACAGATTTAATTGACTCATTTCATAAATTACATTGATTGCTCTAAAATGAGACATCAATGTTTGAAGAGTTTA
>VONZ01003473.1:0-20892 GCA_012976165.1 Labeo catla
ATTCTGATATTCTTATTTTATTTAGTTGACAGGTTTTTTTATCATTCAAATTTGGCTGGGTTGTTAATAACAATGTCTGCTGTGTCAAACTCAGAACACATATTTCATATTACTTTACACAAACTTATGTTTTTAAAACCGAAAAGGGAGTTTAGTATATTTTTTTTTTTTTCAATACAGTGAGTGACCTGAAAGAGCCACCATCAGAGTTCAAAGGGGAAGTAAACATTGAGGAGTTTTGGCAGTCAGTGGATCTAGAGATGATTGCACGTGGTTTTGTTCCCAGTAAGTAATTAAATGCAGGTACATTGCCTTTTTATTTTTTTTTTATACATGCTTGCTCAATGTTCCTTTAAGGAAAGTAATTTCACTCTGTGGCCATCTTTGAAAAACCTCTTTTAGGAATGCACTGGAAGCTCCTGTCTCTTTAAATGGGGAAACGTCAAGTTCTCCAAAACTGTTCGCTAATCTTACAATTAAATGTTATGTTTGAAATCATCAATGAAAGCAACTTTCTCAAACGATGTTTCTTTTGCTCAAATAGCATTCAAAAAAGCTTATTCTTAGACCAGTGTGCATGCACCGTCCTAAGTGCATGTCTCAGAGCGATGCCACCCCAACACACACACAGACACACGTTCTTGGGTATTTTGTAGTCTTTTGTTTATTTGATATTGATATGATCAGATTACTTGTAAATGTTTTTTTTTCCTCTTTAATTTTTTCCCCTCAGGCCGAACAAAAAATCAATTTTTGGTGGACCCAAGTGGGCACCATGGATTGGGGAAAAAACAAGGATTGGTAACACGGTACTCAATACTGAGTATGAAAAAGTTGCCTCTGCAAAAGTTACATCGCCCGACGCTCAAGTTCTCAATGTGTCAGAGGATCGTCTTGTGGACGAGTTAATGAAACAGAAGGTTAAAACCTTGGAAATAATTAAAACACTTTTTCATTTAAGCCAATATGATTCTGATCATGAACCATTTACATAATAGGTTGGTGTTGTCAGAAAGCTGTGCAAGGCCTGCAATGTGGACTCCAAAGGATCTCGCATGGACCTGATATTGAGATTAAGATCAGAGATGCAGAACAGGCATTCGTACGACAAAATTTTCCAGAAAATCTGGGGGGCATCAGGTGAGAGAGACTGGTTTAATGTTAAAAATTATTTTAACTTGTTCTCTTCATTTTTATTTTTATTTTTTTCAGGTGGGTGGTCAGTTGTCCTGTGCCCGCATGGTGTGGTCTACAGTCTGAAGTTTAATTTGAGGGCGGAGAGTCCAAGAGATTTTGTGGATCTGCTTTTGTCATGGCAACACTTACCTAATGTGACCATATATGACTTTGCTCGAGGCTTGGCCACACATGCCAATTTCCGCGTACCCTCGTCTCTTCCATTTCAACCCTATGAAGGAAGACTGGCAGACTCAACACTTGAGAATATCAACAAAGCAAAGCAGGGAAAGCTCAAAGTATCTCTTCCTTGGTTGCTTGAGAAGAACGATAATCCGAGCTCTGAATGCCATCCAATCACTGGATCGTCCGAACACTATGTTTTGTACGACAAATTGCATGAATCCAACACAAAAGACCCAAAGGATGTTCTCAGAAAAATCAGTCTGGTGCCAGAACTACAAGGTGGGCTGAACAGCCAAATTGCAGAGCAATTTTTTGCAGACCTGAGAAAAAACAACTACTTTCTCAATAATATGGCTCCTTCGACCCACATTTTCATTATGCGAAACATTATCCACCACAAAAACACATCGGCAAACCAGAAGCTGTTGGAGGGACAGCTACAGCGTGGTCACATACCTCACAGCGTTGAAAATGTGGTCCTATCTGACTTTGGACAAGCTATTTTGAGTCTGTATCCATTCTGTATTTCTGTTAGTTCTAATCACTGCTATTGATAATAAATTTGCAGATCTAATCTTGTTTTTTTGTCATCTTCTGTCTTCTGTCTTTCTCAGCCCCACATTCCACTGACTGGCAAATTTCTGGCTTGGAGTTGGAACCTGAACATGAGTCAGCATTGAAAGATTCACAACATGCAGCTGAGGACATTGGTAAGGAGTCTTTTTTTTTTCTTTCTTTCTTTCTTTTACTTCTTTTGTTTCTTGCTAATTCTTGCTAAATTTGTTTATCTTAAACAAATTTGTTTCGGCCTTGTTTTCACCAAGCCTGCCTTGTCGAGTGATTCTTCACCCCGTGACAATACATATATCTATAGAAAGTTTTAAACTATAACTTAACGAAATACAGCAAATCGAAAACAAAAAC
This sequence comes from Labeo catla, assembly GCA_012976165.1. Taxonomy (NCBI): domain Eukaryota; kingdom Metazoa; phylum Chordata; class Actinopteri; order Cypriniformes; family Cyprinidae; genus Labeo; species Labeo catla. The sequence continues at coordinate 2,287 of VONZ01003473.1, forward strand.
TATGATTATGTAATCTGTAAAGATCTCTCTAAAGGCGCATCCAAAGAGGAGATGCCGAGTCAGGATCGGCAACATCATCCTTTTGACACTGACTCAGAAAACAATGGTTTATTAATTGATAATTCAAAAATCTCCTTACTATTTTCCCCCGACACATTCATGGTAATAACTTTGCAGCAAGCTTTAGCCTATTGCGTGCGTTAGAGCGCCAACGCCGAACTGTTTCAGCTGCTGAAGGCGCACTAAACGCCTTCCAAGCCGGTCTCGAAAGTTAAAGTCTCATGTTGTTTCCAACAGCTCGGATTTTTTTCATCGCCATATTTGGTGGATGTCTAAAATATAAAAATATGAAGAAGCCTAGAATAGGCTCGAAGCCAGTCCCGCGTTTGAACTATGACTTGAAAATTGGCCCGAAGTCCGGCCCTAGGGGTGTAAAAAAGTCGGGGCCCGTTGGGCTCGGGCTGCAATGCAGGGCTCTATCGGGACATATCAACCAGTAGCCTAATTTTATTGCCAGTAACGGACGGTAAAGCTCAGGAATGAATAGTATGACAAAATAGTCCCACAACTGATCGTTCATTTTTTTTTTTCCTAACGTGTTTCACCTTTAGAAAGAACAAATCAAAACTGATACATTTCAAACTGATACAGCGTGCACATTTGGTCAAAACTGAAAGGCTGTCAACTGACATTTAAACAGATTCAAGAGTCAAAAGCTCGTCCACAGTTTAGTAAACATTGGCGCGGATCCTGATGAGATTGTAGGCGGAGCGTAAGTCCAATTTGGTGAAAATCTTGGCTGTGCGTAATTGTTCTAGGGCTGATGGGACGAGTGGGAGCGGGTAGCAGTACTTGACTGTTATCTCGTTGAGACCACGATAGTCAATGCATGGTCAAAGTCCACCATCCTTTTTCTTCACGAAGAAGAAGCCTGCAGATGCCGGTGAGGTGGAGGGTCTGATGAAGCCCTTAGCCAGTTCCTCCTGAATGTAGGTCTCCATGGCCGCCGATTCAGCTTGAGACAGGGGGAAGATGCGTCCCCTGGGAGGTGTTGCCCCTGGAAGGAGTTCGATGGCGCAGTCCCCCGGACGATGAGGAGGTAATTGGGTGGCTTTCTGGCGGCTGAAGGCTTTGTCCATGGAGAGGTCGATGAATTCCCCCAATGAGAGGCCTTCATCGCGGCAGGCCAGCTCCACCTGTAGATCTGGATACAGCCCCTTTCGGTAGTGGAGTTTGAGTGGGCCGTCGCACCATCTGCTCTGTGCCACGAGCGTGCGGAAGCTGAGTGCATAGTCTGCTGCGGTTCTCCTGCCCTGCCGCAAAGCCATGATTTGCTCCCCTGCCTCGCCGTCCTCCGCGCTGGGTTGGAACACCTTCTTGAAACGCTGAATGAACGTGGTGAAAGATGGAAATGTGGAGCGATCCAGACGCCAGACAGCGGTGGCCCATTCCAATGCTCTCCCGGAGAGGAGAGAGCACACAAACGCGATCTTGCACTCGTCCGAGGGGTACAAATGCGGCTGCTGACTAACAAACAGGGAGCATTGTAACAGAAACCCCTTACATTTCTCAGGAGATCCGTCGAACTTCTCCGGAAAAGCAAGTCGTGGGCTGGCGGCGGCAGATTGAGCTCCCGGTGGTGGCGTGGTCACGGGAGTTGGTGCGGGAGGCGGAGCGAGCTGCAAGCCTTGTAGCGCCCTCACAAGCTGTCCAGTGAAATCAGTAAGGCGATCCAGTTGTTGCTGGTGAAGTAACAGCGTTGAGGCTTGAGCTGTCAGCTCCAATGTAATCTGGAGAACTGTCGCGGGGCTTGTTGATGGCGGTGCCTGGGCGGTTGCTGGATCCGATGGCGGCGAAGTTTTCTGTGATGCTGTCAGAGACTGATCCGGAGGCGTGGGATCCATTTGCGACAGCTTTATTAAAACAGTGGAGTTCAACAGGCAGAGTTCGATCAACAACAAACAGGGCTGACATAGATAATCCACAGAATAAACGATAGTCCAGGCGATAGGTCGGGGCAGGCGGCAATGAATCATACACAAGGAATAAACAGTCCAGTCGGCAACGAAAAAGCAATAAATAAACGATAAAGCCTGTCTATCAAAGGATTGATAGACAGGCTAACCAAAACTTCACGAGGGAGCCCGCCAACCTGGCGGTCTATAAATGGCCGCCAGAGGGGAAGTGACCCGAGGACCTGGAACCGGAAGTGGGGATCCCAGGTACGGGGTGATGGGTAATGTAGTGCATTAAAAGTCCGGTGATGGTTCCCGCTGACGGTGGTCGGAGGGAGCCACAGAGACCGCGTTGGTAACAGAATGAAAATGTGACATACATTATCTTAAACGAGTCTACTCCTCATGATTACTGTTATAAACATGAGCCACGTCTAAAAGGTAAAGGGGGAGGTGTTTCTACAATTTATAGCAATATTTTTAGTGTTTCACAGAGAGCGGATTTCAAGTATAACTCATTTGAAGTAATGGTGCTTCATATAACATTATCCAGAGAAACAAGTGTTAATGATAAATCCCCTATGACGTTTGTACTTGCTACTGTATACAGGCCACCAGGGCACCATACAGATTTTCTTCAAGAATTTGCTGATTTTATATCTGAGCTGGTGTTGGCTACAGATAAGGTCTTAATAGTAGGTGACTTTAACATCCATGTTGATATTGAAAATGATGCACTGGCAGCTGCATTTACAGACATTTTAAATTCTATTGGAGTTAGACAACACGTGTCAGGTCCCACTCATTGTCGAAATCATACTCTAGACTTAATACTGTCACATGGAATTGATGTCAATGCCGCTGAGATTCTGCAGCAAAGTGATGATATCTCTGATCATTATCTAGTCTTGTGTATTCTCCAGATGACTAAAACTGTAAATTCAACTCCTTATTACAAGTATGGTAGAACCATCACTTCTACTACAAAAGATTGCTTTCTAAGTAATCTTCCTGACTTATCTGAATTCCTCAGCATGTCCAATAGCTCAGAAAAACTTGATGATGTAACAGAAACTATTGACTCTCTCTTTTCCAGAACTCTAGATACGGTCGCTCCTCTGCGCCTAAGGAAGATTAAGGAAAATAGTCCGACCCCGTGGTATAACGAGCACACTCGCGCCCTAAAGAGAGCAGCCCGGAAAATGGAGCGCAGCTGGAGGAAAACAAAATTAGAGGTTTTTCGTACTGCCTGGCGGGAATGTACCCTATCGTATAGAAAAGCGTTAAAATTGGCAAGATCTGATTACTTTTCAACTCTTTTAGAAGAAAACAAACATAACCCTAGGTATTTATTCAATACAGTGGCTAAGTTAACAAAAAATAAAGAACCAATAGGCACTGACTATGCCCATCAGCATAGCAGTAATGACTTCATGAACTACTTTACTTCCAAGATCGATACAATTAGAGACAAAATTGTCACTATGCAGCCGTCAATTACAGTGTCACATCAGATAGTGCTCTATAGATCTCCTGGGGAAAAATTCAACTCTTTCTCTATTATAGGTCAGGAAGAATTGTATAAACTTGTTAAATCATCTAAACCAACAACTTGTATGCTAGACCCTATTCCATCTAGGCTACTAAAAGACTTGCTTCCAGATCTCATAGATCCTCTGCTAAATATTATTAATTCATCACTGTCATTAGGATATGTCCCCAAAACCTTCAAACTGGCTGCAATTAAGCCTCTAATCAAAAAACCACAACTTGACCCCAACGAATTAACTAATTACAGACCTATCTCGAATCTCCCATTTCTATCAAAGATATTAGAAAAGGTTGTATCCTCACAACTATCTTCCTTCCTACAGAAATATGGTATCTGTGAGGATTTTCAGTCAGGTTTTAGACCGTACCATAGTACTGAGACTGCTCTTATTAGAGTTACAAATGATCTACTCTTGTCATCCGATCGTGGTTGTATCTCTCTGTTAGTGCTATTGGATCTTAGTGCTGCGTTTGATACTGTTGATCACAATATTCTCTTGAATAGACTTGAGAATTATGTTGGCATTAGTGGTAGTGCATTGGCATGGTTCAAATCGTATCTATCTGACCGCCATCAATTCGTGGCAGTAAATGAAGAGGTATCATATCGATCACAAGTGCAGTATGGAGTACCGCAAGGCTCAGTACTAGGGCCATTACTCTTTACGCTTTACATGTTACCCTTTGGTGATATCATCAGGAAATATGGTGTTAGCTTTCACTGCTATGCTGATGATACCCAGCTCTATATTTCTTCGCGGCCCGGCGAAACGTACCAATTTGAAAAACTAATGGATTGTGTAGTTGAGTTAAAAAATTGGATGACAAGTAATTTCTTACTGCTAAATTCTGAAAAAACAGAGGTGTTAATTATTGGGCCTAAAACCTCAGCGTGTAATAACCTAAAACACTGTCTAATACTTGATGGCTGTTCTGTCAATTCTTCGTCATCAGTTAGGAACCTAGGTGTGCTATTTGATGGTAATCTTTCCTTTGAAAACCACATCTCTAGCATTTGCAAAACTGCATTTTTCCATCTCAAAAATATATCTAAACTACGACCTATGCTATCAATGTCAAATGCTGAAACATTAATTCATGCATTTATGACCTCACGGTTAGATTACTGTAATGCTTTATTGGGTGGTTGTTCTGCTCGCTTAATAAACAAACTCCAGCTGGTCCAAAATGCAGCAGCTAGAGTTCTTACTAGAACCAAAAAGTATGATCATATTAGCCCGGTTCTGTCAACACTGCACTGGCTCCCTATTAAACATCGTATAGATTTTAAAATCTTGCTAATTACTTATAAAGCCCTGAATGGTTTAGCTCCTCAGTACCTGAGCGAGCTCCTATCGCATTATAGTCCCTCACGTCCGCTGCGTTCTCAAAACTCTGGCAATTTGATAATACCGAGAATATCAAAATCAACCGCGGGCGGCAGATCTTTTTCTTATTTAGCGCCCAAACTCTGGAACAATCTACCCTACAATGTTCGGGACGCAGACACACTCTGTCAGTTTAAATCTAGATTAAAGACCCATCTCTTTAACCTTGCTTACACATAACAAATCAACATATTCCTATAATTCAAATCCGTTAAAGGATTGTTAGGCTGCATTAATTAGGTCAACCGGAACCGGGAACACTTCCCATAACACCCGATGTACTCAGTACATCGTAAGAAGAATGGCATCTACGCTAATATTAGTCTGTTTCTCTCTTATTCCGAGGTCACATTAACCACCAGATCCAGTCCGTATCCAGATCAGATGGTCACTGCAGTCCCCCGGATCCAGTCTGTACCCAGCCCAGATGGTGGATCAGCACCTAGAGACGACCTCTACAGCCCTGAATGTCAGCGGAGTCCACATCAACTAGATGAGCCCCAGAGACGGATCCACAGTGAAGACCACATCACCTAGACGGCTGTCGGCACAAACCACGGGAACTTTGGCCAGAGGAGAACTGGCCCCCCGACTGAGCCTGGTTTCTCCCAAGGTTTTTTTCTCCATTTGTCACCGATGGAGTTTTGGTTCCTTGCCGCTGTCGCCTCTGGCTTGCTTAGTTGGGGACACTTTCTCTTAACACAATATTGTATTTTATTTTATTATTTTTGATTAACTACCCTTACATAAAATGTGAGTGTTTACTGTTGCCTTTGGCATTGTTGATGTACTGTTTCCTATTTAATACTGTACAGCCGCCTTGTTACAATTCTGTATTGTTAAAGGCGGTATATAAATAAAGGTGACTTGACTTGACTTGACTTGACTGTGGGTCTTACCTCCCGCGACCAGGGCCGCATTAAGACTTCACGGGGCCCAGGGGCTATGGCTTACTGCAAGGCCCCCCATCACAATAATTATATATATATTGATATAAATAATGATACATATTCTTTAAACAGGATTTTTATCCTATCAATTTTTTTGCATTAAAATCTCAGAATTAAAAAAAAAAACTAGTCTAATGAAAACAAGCTTACTGAAGACAAGTAAACTTACAATAGAGCAGAAAAAAATAAACGTAATTCAGAGATTTAGTCAAGGACAGTGAGTGATTTCTTTCTAATGTTTGACACAAATGGTAACAGCATCTAGGCTGCTTTAGAGGAATAGTTTCTGTTGTTGTTCTAAACCTGTGTGAGTTTCCTCTGCTGTTGAATGCAAAAAATATAGTTGAAACAATACTGATAAACAAACAGTTGCTGGACCCCCTTCCATAGTATGAAAAAAAACACTATTGGAGTCAGTGGGGACCAGAAATGTTGAGGAGAACAATGAAATTCATATAGGTTTAGAGCAACTTGAGGGTGAGTACATGATGACAGTATTTTTTTGGGTGAACTATCCCTTTAAAATCTCATCATATAATGACAAGATCTCATCTAGCCTACTTCTACACATGCTTTACCTTACACTACGTTCATTTTTAAGTCACAAATGACTGCGTTGATGAGCAGACAGGCATTTTGGCACGTAACTATGTGTGTTTGAACGTTTAAGTGCAAGGCGCGAAAAAGAACTCAAGTTTAGTCCGGCGCTGTACGAGCAGGTGCGCGCTGCGCGTATCAGGCTGAAATCATCTTAACGTGCGCATTTGCCAAAATTAATTCTGCCTTGCTGCTCAATGTCCTTGAACAGTTCAATTTGTTTTAAACCACAACGCTTAATATGCATTTTAAAAAAAGGATTAGCCTACATTATGACGCGCAAAACGATTTACATATTTCAACCAGGTTATCCCTCAACGCATAAGCGAATATACGTTGTTCAAACACAAAAAGCAATAGGCTATACATCCAGCAAGTTTATAATCAAACTAAACTTAAATCTGTGGGAACGATGATGCTGTGTTTTTATCTGCATGTGCCCGGTCCACTTGCTATTCCACAACTTTCACACCATCATCAGCTTTAGTAAAATAACCTAGATGGGGATTTGACTAACTCATGTTTTCCCCTCTCCTCATTTTTTCAGATAGCCCCCTTTGTTTTTAGAAAAGCTGACATTTTTACTTATCGAAGATAAATTCTATTGCGTACCATTTTCAGATTATGCCAGAACGAAGTGATGAGAGGTGCATGCGGACATTAGGCACAGCGATCAGCTGAGATACGCGCACAGATCGTTCAAAAGTAAAATATAGAATAAATGCATTGGATTTGCAAACCAAATTCAAACGCGAAGTTTTAATCTCTAATGGTAATGCATGGAATTTAGCTCCTAATAGCGTTAATAACTGGGGGGCGTGGTAGGGCTTTGGCGATGGGCGCTACAGATGGCCAGTCAATCTACTCCACAGCCAATCATGGGCCCCCTCCTTGCTCGGGCCCCTGGGCTTCAGCCCCGCCTAGCCCAATGGTTAATGCGGCCTTGCCCGCGACAACAACTCTATCAGCACGGTAACATGTTAGCTGGTCAAGCTGAATGGCGCGGTCCGGGACACTGTCGCTTAGCCATGTTTCCGTGAACACAAAAACACAACAGTCCTTTACATTCCTCTGAGATGAACGTAGTAGTCGGATGTAGTCCAGTTTGTTGTCCAATGAGCGTACGTTGGCCAGAACGATGGAGGGGATAGCGGGTTTGTGTGGGCTAGCCGCTAGCCTAGCTCGGATGCCTCCGTGCCTACCCCTCTTCTGCTTCCTCTCACGCCGCTTGAGGCGCTTCCATTGTGGGCGAGGTGCAGGAGTGGGGGTCAGTGATTAAGTAAGCCTCCGGAGCAGACTCAGATCATTCAGCTTTTCGGCGTCCGCGGAGTTTAACTGAAAAAGTTTGTTTCTGCCGATGTTGAGCAAAAATGTTCGGCTATATACGCGCTTAAAGACAGATAAACGCGACGAAGACGTACAAGAACACTGCGACTTACATGACGAAAAACACGAAAACACCATTTTGTCACAAGAGAGAGAAGCCGCAGCATGTGCACGCGCCGCCAGCTTTAGATAATCAGGGCAAGTCATGTTACTCAGCGGCCATCTTTGAATTGCCTCTCGGGTGTGCAAGTGCAGCTCCTATCTCTTTGAATGGGGAAACATCAAATTCTCCAAAACTGTTTACCAAGCTTATGATTAAATTTTAGATTTTAAATCACCAAAGAAATCCGACAAGAACTGTCTCATAAATATGGTTTCTTGTGCTCCAATAGCGTTAACAAATGCTTATTTTCCAGGCTAGATCGTCCAGTGCGGATGCACAGTACTGAGCGCACGTCTTAGAGCGTTGATTGTTTCTATAGTAACAGGGACTTCTAACGGCAGCTGCAGTGACGCGCTGACTTTACTAATCAATGATTGGCTTTTTCATTAAGGCGGCGGGGCTTCGTGGCCATAATGAGCATTGCTTTTTTCCCCATTCAAAACTATATGAGTGACACGTCTTGGGTATTCTATAGTCTTTGGTAAACATTACAGCTCGTAATACCTCAGCAGAGAGGGGCGGGGCGAGCAGAGCTCATTAGCATTTAAAGGGCCCATGCAATAAAATGAGCTGAAATTTTGCAGAGCTGATTTTAACAAGGTTAAGGGTGTTTTTTACACTACTATTGAGAATTTTTAACCAAAGTATATTAGAGACTTTTCATTAAGACCCTAAAGAATCATATGAACTTGTGGAAAATGGGCATCTGATGACCCTTTTAATATTATAAAAGATGTTTTATTGATGTCTGTAATATACTAACTCAAAGCCATTGATGGCAGCATTCCTACATCAGTCACTCTTCACAGGATAAACAGACGTGTCTCATCTGTCCCTGTAACATCCACACAAGATTCAGTTATGTGCTCAATATTACATTTGCATGTTTTACAACAGTACTAATAGACAATTGAAATAGATAACTCATGTTTAGTTACATTATGTACACATGACAACAGTGAATTCTACATAAAAAGCATTTTTATTTATGTTTCATGTTGTGATGTGCTCATATGCAATTCCTGCCAGTTGTTAAATAGACATTTAGTAATCTCTTTAAGATGTTTATGGCTTATGTAAATCCCAGAGGTGTCAACCCTGCTGAAAAAAAAGGTTGGCTGTCTGTCTTAGCTGGTTTAAGCTAAAATGTTCACTTTAGAACACTTAAAAACCTGGGCTGAAGCAGTGGGACATCCAAGGATTTCACGCCTACTCTTTTATGAACAGTGAGGTTTCAAACGTACTTCTTTCTTCACATATATATATTTTTTTTCCTACTATAGTCAAGATTATTTTAAGATTATTTATACAGCGCTTTTTACAATACAAGTTGTGTCAAAGCAACCTTACAGTATTAAAATAAGACAATAAAGTGTCAATAATAATGCAAGACAGCACTCTCTCCACCCTCAATACCACGACTGAGGTGAGTCCCTTGAGCACCGAACCCCCAACTGCTCCCCGGGCGCCGCAGCAATAGCAATATGGCTGCCCACTGTGCTGGGTGTGTGTTCACTACTGTGTGTGTGTTCACTACTGTGTGTGTGCACTTGGATGGGTTAAATGCAGAGCACAAATTCTATTTGTGGGTCACCATGCTTGGCCACACATAAATGTCTTTCCTTTTTTTCTATTTTTTTTTTTATTATCATATATTATAGTTTTGGATTTTTCATTATTTTTTATTTTTATTTTGTTTTGACTTTTTGTTTTCAAATTCAGTTAGTTTTAATTAGTTTTTAGAGACAGATTTACTAGTTTTTATTAGTTTTTATATTTTGAAATTGCTTAGTTTTAGTTTAGTTTTTATTAGTTACAGTGTTAGTGTTAGTTTTTTTGTAAATTAGGATATTTGTCAGGTGCAGGAATTAAAATCACCAGAATAAGTATTGTATAATAAAAACAACCAAAGATACATTTTGAAACACGTATTCAGAGGACACATGAACACCCATCCTCAAATTGAAATACAACAGCCCACAAGATAACAGCCGTAAGTACAATATTTGTGCAATGCTGCATCTGAGGTTAGATACACAGTACAAATGCAGAGTACAAATTAACATAGCCAACAGACTAAAGACACACATGAACATAAAAACAAACATGCTTGGCAACCAGGAGTCCCAGGGCGCTCAATCTAAGAAATCATGAACAACCTGACAACCGTTGCATTATGAATGAATGAACTATCTTAAAAATGAACTATCTTAAAATCTTTTTTTGTGTGTGTTTAAACAGAAATGGCTGAACTTTAGTCAAGCAACAATTTGTTGTTGATCTTGAGGAAAACGCGCTGCTCAAGAGATGTGGTTGTTCTGTTTCTAAGGCCAGATGACAACAGTCCACACACAGAGAAGATGCGCTCCACAAAGGCTTGTGAGGCAGGGGCACTAACAAGGTCCAATGCCACAGGGGCAAGTTTTGGATAGACAGCCGTTCTTGACCTCCAGGCCTGCAGTGGTGTCTCATTAAAGACACCGTGTTTGACATCATCAACATACTTATTTATTTCAGTCACCAGACAATTGGTCACATCAGGCTGATTTGTCAGTGACACGTTGACAGTGTGTCTGGTGTTTGAAGAACCAGTGAAACACTTGGATCCATTAGGCAGGCTGCTGCTGGTGTAGCATCAAACTGTGGGGCTAAGAATGGCAGAAAGGGTCTGAGAGTAACGTAATTTCAATTCTCTGTATGTCCGACTGTGAGATTGTAATAATCCTGACCTCCTGTGCCCTTCTCATACTAACCTGAAAAGTAGACATGACATAAGTCTAGCCTAGAGAATCATAGGACATGATGTACTGTGTGTTTCCTGAAGGGTGTGATGTTTGATTTCACTTCTTCATATTTACCATATAAATGTTGAAGTCTTCCTTTAATAAATGCCTTTGAGTGAATTACACCTTTTCTGTGTGTGGTTGTCTCAATAGTCCAGGATCCTGACTCTGTGCTCCATCTCTCAACTAAAATCGAATCTCGGCAGTCAGTTAAGTTAGATATTAAATTCTAACAGTTGGGGGCTCGTCCGCGAAGGGGGGGAAATTATTTCCCTAATCTCCCTACGAACCGGGAACACTGTCCCGAGATCGAGTGGGAAAGACGCGCCGGGGATCAGGAAGCCTACGATAAAGGATAAAGGGGGTAAGTGTTTTTTGATATTTCTTAAAGGAAATACAGCGCTTGCCCCTTGTGGGTTCCTAGTTTTGAGTAATCACTAGTTGTTAGTGGAACTTCGGTTCCATTGTTGTAACACTTCGGCTGGCAACAGTAGTTACGTGGTAACTATTAGCGTGGTGAGTGATTTGGATATACGGTACTGATCACACCGTATTTTTGGATCACGGCTGCGTAAATTATTTCGCGGGAAGAACAAAATAAGGAAATATTTGTGAATTTTTTTTTTCCAATTGTTACTGCATGTTGATATATTGTGACAAAAAAGAAGGTGCTTTAGGGGCGACCCGAATGCGGTTCGGCGGGAGCTGAACGGTTTGGCGAAAGCCCAAGAGAAATAGGGAAGCACCCAAACAAAAGAAGGTGATTTAGTGGCAATCAGGATGTAAAGTCTTGTGTGAGCTGAAATATAGGACCATCACCCAAAGTCACAATACGATACATGTACTACAATTGAGGTTGAGTAATAAAGTGCAGAGAATTTGTGTTTACTAACCGCTAATACTAACTCCTAAAAGTGGAAGATGGGGGGTTCAGTATCGAGACCGTTACCGGGGGAAACGCCAGTTGATTTTATGTACAGAAATAATCAGGGAATTTATACAGAACCATATGTCAGTAATATGGCAGGATGGTCAGAAAAAATGAAACCGCAAATTGAAATACCGTATCCACGAGAGGGTTCATTTACAGATGAGGGCATGCGGTTGGCTAAAAGTCTAGTCAAAGAGGGTTGGGGCGATCCCAATTGGGATTACAACTATATGAATAAGAGTTATGGTATATGGAAAGAAATGAACCAAGTTTGGGACCAGGGCCCAGAGAAAAAACAGGTGGCTGCTTATGTAGCAAGACAAAACTGCCCCATAGGGGATAAACCCCCACCCTACTGCACGCCTAAAATTACAGCACCGTCTGCGCCTAAATTTAAAATGACAGAGATGAACACAGAACCTGCAAAATCTGCTAAAGTTAACAATGAAATGGAAGTGTTCAATGAGAGATCCAACGGTGCAATGGTATGGCTAAGAGCTGGTAACGCAATGACCGTTAAGCCTATAAAAATGGCAGATATGGAAGCAATATGCAAAAGTTTGCCTTCTCCTCAGAACCCCAGCAAATTTGTGACTATTCTGCAAACGCATACAAGGTATGCTCACTTTACTGGTGCAGATTATAGGGCGGTTCTGGTGAGAACGCTAGAGGCAGATGTCACTGAATCAATGTTGATTAATGAATGTCCAACATTATGGTATGAGAATGATAAAATATTGAGTTTTTTTGGGAGAAGTCTGAAAATCATGACACGTTCTTTAAAGAACTGAGAATTTTTCTAGATAAGCGCATGGGGAACAGACAAGATCTATCATTTGCTGCAAATACAAAGCAGAAACCTAAAGAATCAGCTTCTGATTTCTACCTACGGTTTAAAAAGGCCTGGGTAGAGGAGTCTAAACTCCCACTGAATGCTGAAATGCGGGCTTTGTTTATTAATATTCTTGAACAACATGCAATGCAAGCAAGCTCAATTAATCAGAATTACAACTACAAATCTGTTTGACATGGAGATAGATGCTTTAGGGAAGCGAGTTAGGGAACTAGATTCCTCTAGGGAACTAGATTCCTCTAGATTCCTCTAGATTTAGGTTTGTAGCTAAAACTGAGGCTGCGATGTTTACAAGCCAAGAAGTGAAAGGGATGCAGTATGGCCAGGGAGTAGAAGTGAAACCACGATTGGTGCAACCAAAAAACACCAGAATGGTGTGCTATTTATGTGGCCAACCCGGGCACGTACAGCGCTTCTGTCGGTCAGAAGGTCAAAGAGAAAGGGATTGGATAAAGAGGAAGTTCCAAATGAGGCAGCCACAGCCACAGCAGGGTAGAGACAGCTCAGGTTACGAGGCAATCCTGCTGGCCACAAAAAACCTCACCATTCAGCCAACATCATCAATTAATCCTGCTTTATTAGGGGTTCTTGGAATGGCTGACATGATAGATGATAATGAAAGTCATGATTGTACACTCAAAAAAATATTTCAGCCCTTAACGTAATTCAATTACGTACATCTTTTCCATGCATTTAGATTACATAGTTTTAATTTAAACAAATCAATTAAACTTAATGTGATTCAAATGCATCAGTCTTACGTAAATGAAACAGGTAAAGTTGATGTAATATTTCCCAGTGTTGAACAAACCCTGCTCAGTGTTCATGTGTTTCCACACTACAGAGTGTTCAAGTAGCATTGACACAGTGTTGGAGTTAAGGAGATCATTATGTCATGATTGACCAATAATAATCAACACCTGCTGTTTACAAGCAGAATCACAGAAGAGAAACACAAGAATCAGACACAGCCAAAGATAAAATGAACTTAAATAAATTTAATAGACATTAAATCTCTGATTAAACAACTCCACAAACAACATTACAGATTGACTTCATTTCTGTAATATATCCACAAATATTATTTGAGAACATCTAAACAGAGGTTTAGATGTTTTATTTATTTATTTATTTTTTTAAGTTTCAGTTGACCTCACCATCATGGCGATCAGGGTTTACTTTAGTTGGACTCTTGACTTTTGTTTTTTTTTTGGCTGCTGTAATTGTGTGTATAAAGCACATCTATTACAGCAAAATAAAAAAAGTCAAAAAAAAAAAAAAGTCTGATTTGGTGTTTTTGGTAAATTTTTTTTGGTTGTGAAATCATTATCATCCAGTGGCCTGATGCACTGATCTCATGCGGTTAGTCTATTATTTTCATAATGTTTACAACAGGTGTATGAACTATTATGGATTATCTATTATAGGTTATCTTATACATTAAACTTTGAAATCTACGGTATCCTTTTGACACACACAGACATCAAGAATCAGCATTTGAATCTCAACAATGGTGACATTCAACAGCTGCATACTGGGTAACAGCAGATTATAAAACTCACCCATGACTCCCAGCATGCAGCTGTTGAATGTCACCATTGTTGAGATTCATATGCTAATTCTTGATGTCTGTGTGTGTCTAAGTGACTCTGGAGATCTTGAAGTAATAATAGTAACAGTTCATGCGACTACTGTAGATATCATGAAACCAAAAGGTAAACCACAGAACGATATCAGCAAATCAGGCCACTGGATGATGATTTATTAAATGTTCTTGGTTAATTATTATTGAAGGTGTATATCAATAATAATTAACCAAGATCATTTAATAAAACTCTTTTTTCTTGTTGTTTGTTTGTTGCTATAACAAATGTGCTCTACAAACACAAATACAGCAACCAAAGAGAAAAAAAAAAATTAAACTAAGAAAGTCAAGGGTCCAGAGCCCAACTAAAGTAAACCTTGTTCACCATGATGGTGAGGTCAAATGAAAAGTTTTTTTAATAAAACATCTAAACCTCTGTTTAGATGTTCTCAAATAATATTAGTGGATATATGACAGAAATCAAGTCAAACTGTAATGTTTGTGGAGTTGTTTAATCAGAGATTTAATGTCTTCATTTATTTAAGTTCATTTTATCTTTGGCTGTGGCTGATTCTTGTGTTTCTCTTTTCTTCTGTGATTCTGCTTGTAAACAGCAGGTGTTCATCATTATTGGTCAATCATGACATAATGATCTCCTTAACTCCAACACTGTGTCAATGCTACTTGAACACTCTGTAGTGTGGAACCACATGAACACTGAGCAGGGTTTGTTTAACACTGGGAAATATTACGTCAACTTTACCTGTTTCATTTACGTAAGACTGATGCATTTGAATCACATTAAGTTTACTTGATTTGTTTAAATTAAAACTATGTAATCTAAATGCGTGGAAAAGATGTACGTAATTGAATTACGTTAAGGGCTGAAATATTTTTTTGAGTGTATCATTGAATTAACTTCCTCATGTTCTTCCAGGGCCGATCTCTTGGATTCGCCCCTGGATGGGGGGGAGCACATATATGTTGATGGATCATGTTCAAAACCTTTTGATGGTGTCTACCTTTGTGGGTATGCTGTGGTGTCAGAAACTGGGGAAACAATAGAGGCTTATGCCTTAGACTATAATTCAGTGCAAGCTGCAGAATTGGTAGCGTTAAAAAGAGCATGTAAGCTGATGGAGGGAAAACGTGTAACAATTTATACTGATTCAAAGTATGCATGGGGGGTAGTGCATCACTTTGCCAGGACATGGGAAGCTAGGGATTTTAAGACAGCAGATGGTAAACCAATAGCGTACTCAAACCTAATAGGACAGTTAACTGAAGCAGTACAGCTACCTGCCGAAGTGGCCATTGTAAAAGTGAAAGGTCACGCAGCAGGAGATGATGAACAAGCTGTAGGAAATAGAAAAGCAGATGAGGCTGCAAAGCAAGCGGCAAAAGCCCAGATTAAACCTCCATTTGATATAGGGTAACAAAAGTCAGGTAACTATGTCTGTGCACATAACTAATGTACCTGAAATTGACATTAAGATTCTGCAAAGTCAACCGACACAAACTGACTTAGAACATTGGAGTAAACACGGGTGTGCACCAGATAAAGATGGTATTGTGAGGGATGAAAAGGGAAGAATAGCACTCCCAAAGTTAGGATTGGTAATCCTCATTAGGCATTACCATGGTTTGTCGCATACGAGTTGTGCAGAAGTAGTACAAGTAATAAATCGTTTGTACTGCATCGCAGATGTACATAAAACAGCCAAGCACATTCTAGACTCGTGTCTTACCTGTGCTAAGGTAAATCCACACAGACCGATTAAACATGAAGCATTACTGCACCCAGAAGCACCTTTTCAGTATGTACAGGTCGATTTTACGCATATGCCACCAATAGGTAATTTAAAGTACCTTCTGGTTATAGTAGACCGATTTTCAAAGTGGCCAGAAGACCCACGATTTCGAGTGAGCATAGTAGATCAGATTGTTTGGGACAAGAAGAAACAACATATGTGCTTGCTAAACGTTACTATATACAATCTTAAGTTCACTGATGCTGGGTTATATTATTGTGCATGGGCTAGAGAGAATAGGGATGCTTATCAAGAAGTACAGATTAATGTAATCCATCCAGAACCCGACTTGACCATACGAGAGCTAATGAAGGGACTCTTTCCAAATCCAGTTAATACGCCACGTGATGTTGCACCAATCGATATAGAATTTATTATGAATTCAGGTATGAATGCTGGTATGAAGGAAGTTAGGGCAGCAAAAGCTAAGTGTGAAGGAAATTATGCATGTGCATTGGCACTACTGCAAAGAAGTGTTTTGAAGAATGAGGTGGAGGGAGATTGTTGGATTTGTATGCAGTTACAGTCAGTGTGGAAAACACAACAAATAACCTCAGAAATGTTACACCCTGAGAAAAATAAGTGTGATATGCCAAAGCAGATGACTGTGATAATGCAGATGGCAGATAACATAAGAGCGAATAGGGCACTGAGGTTTCAAAGATTATAATTGTTCATATCCAGGCCTACCTTTTAAAGGACCAGCATTTCAGGTGCAGTCACACCTCGCAGATTTATGTATTTGTGCAACTAAGGGAAAACATTATGTGGGGATGTCAGATTGCAGAACCACCATAACAGTGGATAACACAGTTCAGAGTAAGAGTAATTGCACTGTTAGGTATCAAGATGGGATAGTAGAGCGTTTTGGGTGTCCGTTCTCACATCTTGATAGTGCACCAGGGATGATTTGGACCTGTGGAGGAATGGCTTATTATCACTTAGATGAAGGAGATTGGCGTGGATGTTGTTATCCTGCTCTACTCGCCACAGGGACCACAGTATTGGTAAAAAGAGGTAGTGAGACTATCATGGGCAGTGCTGCACAACAGAGCAGAGAGAAACGAGATGTAAATAGCATGCCTAAGCGATATAACGGGTATAAGACAGTGGATCCATGGACAACTCCAGGGGAGAATATAGGATGGTCCTTAGCGGGATTCTTTACTGGAGTAGGGACAACAGTAGCCTTAAATAAAATCAATGGGTTAGCATGGCAGGTTTTGTCATTGGAGAATGATACCGCTCATGCATTAGGGCTAATCACTGACGAGCTAAAGAAAATGAGAGAAGCAGTTATCCAAAATAGATTGGTCCTTGATCTGTTGACCTCTGAGAAAGGGGGAGTTTGTAAAATGTTGGGGGTATCTTGTTGTTTCTATATTCCAGACAATTCAGATAACATCACAGACATCCTAACTCACATGAGGGAATCCATCCCGGAGCCAAGAAAAGATGACTCCTGGTTTAGCTGGCTGGACAGCCTCTGGGGTGGATGGGGAACCTGGATTTTCACCACTGTAATACCGATTATTGTTTTGCTGTTGATTATGTTGTTGTTCGCTCCATGTATAATTCAGTGTATCAACAGTTCCATTATGCGTACTATTGCTTCGCTTACAACGAGAGGGGCTTATCAAGTTATGCTAAGTGTGCAACGAGAAGGGGCTCGTCCACCAGCTCCAGATCCAAGGCCTAATATTGAACAAGATGAAGATGAATACAATACATATGCTCGTGTGTATCAGTTAGAGCCTGAAGAGTATAACTGGAATGCGGAAAGTGCAGTTTAAATGAATTATAACAGAGTTTGATTTTTGCTTGATTACTTGATATAATCATAGACATGATTACAGCATTTTATATCATTATAATCAGAAAGATATTCCAGATGATTACATGTACTCAACTGTATTCACATGTATTCAATTGCAAATGATATTAGTCATATTCATGTGTATTTTGATTCAACAGTAATACTAATGTTATTGTTTTGTTGATGTGACATTAATACCATTACTGATGTGAATACTAATACGATTGTTTTATACAAGGCACAGGAGTGTTAAGTAAGACATTCTGTCTTAAAGTGGCCATTGTGAGACTGTAATAATCCTGACCTCCTGTGCCCTTCTCATACTAACCTGAAAAGTAGACATGACATAAGTCTAGCCTAGAGAATCATAGGACATAATGTACTGTGTGTTTCCTGAAGGGTGTGATGTTTGATTTCACTTCTTCATATTTACCATATAAATGTTGAAGTCTTCCTTTAATAAATGCCTTTGAGTGAATTACACCTTTTCTGTGTGTGGTTGTCTCAGTGGTCCAGGATCCTGACTCTGTGCTCCATCACTCAACTAAAATCGAATCTCGGCAGTCAGTCAAGTTAGATATTAAATTCTAACACCGACAATAAAGCTGACTTTGATAATGTGTGTCAGCAGATGTTGCTGTTTCATGTCATAAATGTATTTTTATTGTTGTTAGCATAACTGTTGCAAATAAACAATCATTTTATATTTTAAAATGTTTTTAAAAATGCTAATATTTTAATAAAATCTATTTTTTTAAATATTAAATTTAATTTTATGCAACGCTTCAGTCCAACGAATCTGACTGGAGCCACAATTCATCCTGGTTGTCTCCAGCACCTCCTGGTTGAGGCTGTGAGCCATCAGCTGACTCCCCACTTTGCTCGCGGCTTCTATCC
>VONZ01003474.1:0-20879 GCA_012976165.1 Labeo catla
GGCCTCGCCTGTCCACGAGTCTGCGCCAATGCCCCCAGAAGTGGCAGCTCCGGCTGCAGAACCTCCTAAAGGGGCGGCGTTTCCCCACGGACTCTCTGCCTGTCCTGTCACGGCCATGAAGGCTATTTATAACTTCCCTGCCACACCTGCCCAAGCATCTGCGCCCATGCCCCCAGAGGTGTCAGCGCAAGTTGTAGATCCTCCTATGGGGGCGGCATCCCATGATGAATTCTCTGCCCGCCATGTCGCAATCAAGAAGGCCAATATTGAACTCTCTGCCTGTCATGCCACGGCCAAGGAAATCATTCATGTACACACCGCTCTGCTATGCATGTCATTAGTCCCACTGTGGATCTCTCTGCTCCTGTCTGCTCTGCCTGCTCTGCCCGCCCTGCAATGGCTCCCTGTTATGCCTGCTCTGCCTGCCTCGCCATGGCTTCCTGTTCTGCCTGCTCTGCCTGCCTCGCCATGGCTCCCAGCTCTACCTGCTCTGCCTGCCCCACCATGGTTCCCTACTCTGCCATTGCTCCACGGCCCTGGTCCTCCAAAGTACCACTGTCTGTCATTGCTCCACGGCCCAGGCCCTTCAGTGTTTCACGGTCTGCTATTGCTCCACGGCCCAGGTCCTCCAAGGTTCCACTGTCTGCCACAGCTCCACAGTCCTGGTCCTCCAGTGCTTCACTGTCTGCCACTGCTCCATGGTCCAGGTCCTCCAGTGCTTCACTGTCTGTCCCTGCTCCACGATCCAGGCCCACCTGCTCATCATGGACCTGGCCCTCCGTCCCACCCCCTGTTTTGCCTCTGTTCCTCCACCCACCTGGACTGTTGTTGTTTTGAGCGCCAGGAGTCGCTCCTGGGGGGGGATTCTGTAACGCCAAGCCAGCAGAGGGAGCCCTCACCCTAGGACTGCCTGCATGCTCCCTCTGCTGCTTCTACTGTTACTTCCTGTTTGTCACTATTTAAAGACTGGCCATGTGCTCAATACTTTGCGAAGTATTGCCAGTTTCACCTGCCTTACCGAGCGTTTACCATTACTCTGTTTGATTGTCTGTTGCCGTCTTGCTCTGTCTCTGGATTATTGTATTTTCGGATTACCCCTGTTGGATTGTTTGCCTATGTGGACTGTTTTCAAAGTTTGACCCTTATCTGCCTTTTGGATTTGAATTTGAATTGCTATCTGGATTACCCCTGTTGTTTCGTTTGCTCTATTGGACTGTTTGCTCGGAATTTGACCCACTGCCTGCCTAAACTCTCTGCTGTTTGGATTACGTTCATGTTGTGTATCCTATTGGACTGCTTTTGGTTTCGACCCTCTGCCTGTTTATACGTTTATGTTTGCTGCTGTGATTAATAAACTTCCGCATATGGATTCTAACGCCGCCTCAGCGTCCACGTTACAATTATTTGGTTTACCAGCATCTTCTGCATATTTGAACACTTTCCAAAAGTGAAAGTATGATTCTGATTCATGATTCACACTGAGGACAACTGAGGGACTCATACATAACTATTACAAAAGATGAAAACATTCACTGATGCTCAAGAAAGCAACACAATGCTTTAAGAGCCGGGGGTGTGAACGTTTTGAATTGAATGATCAGGGTAAATTGTACTTATATTGTCTTCTGGGAGACATGTAAATATTTCTGTAGCTCTGAAGAGCAATACTACATTTCCTTATTTTGTAACCATATTAAGAAAATTGTACACATCATCATCCTGTTCAAAAGTTTACACCCCCCGACTCTTAATGCATTGTGTTGTCTTCTTAAGTATCAGTAAATGTTTTCATCTTTTGTAATAGTTATGTATGAACTCAATTGTTCTCTGTGTGAAAAGACGGACCTCAAAATCACACAGTCCAGGGCTCAACAATAAGAAGTGCCTGATGGCCCGGGGCCAGTGTGAAAGACTCTCGGGGCAGTTGACGAATCTGTCACTGCTGCATCCTCGCTAAAGTTTATCATTTGGACGCGTTTATAAGCCTTGTTCATTTAAAAATTCAAGTGATCACAGAGAGACAGACAGCCTACAAAAGTATGTCAAAATACCCGATTCACTTTGTAGCTTTAACAATGATTGACCTATATTTAATTTATACAGTGGAGTCCAGATGCACCGACTGTTCCGGGCTTACACATGAACTGAAGCAATCATTTTAAAATATTGTAAATATTATCTAAATATTGAAACTGTGTTTATATGAATGTATCTCTGAGGAATAAATAATGTTTTAAATAATGTTTACATGGCGTTTTCTTTTCATTTGTCTCTGTTTTTCCCTAAAGTCGGGCTCACACTACAGGATTTTTTAAATCCTAACCGATTCTGAAATCTGGTTGCAGCACACACATAAGGAGAATCTTTGCAGATTATCTTCCCTGAAATCTTAAACATGCACAAACTACAAGATTTGAAAACTGTGGCGCATCACACACTACAAGATATTATTAAGATTATCATGACGGAGGGAGCACCTCACGTGATCTTACATAACAGATCGTCATTTTAGCAACTAATGTTTACAATTGTTTTTTTTTTTTTTTCCATTTAGTTAATTTGGATGTCTTGTTATAATTGTATATGTTTTGTTTAGTTTATAATTTAAAAAATAATAAAAATATAATTTGAAAATGTTTACAAATGTTAGTTAACTGTTATATGCTTTAACTTTTTTATATCTATAGATTTTATCTTAGGCAGGTCGTGATTTGAGAAGGCAAAACTGATTAAACAGTCTATGATCAACTCACTGTCTGCTGCTAAACGCTTGGTCATTATTTAAAAAAAACAAAAACTTATATTTAATGAACAAAAAAATGCTCCAAACGTTTTTCTAAATTAACAATAAAAAACCGAAACGAAATATAATCACTTTGCCATTACATACAAAACTGAACTATTTTAATTGTTAAAACAGTAGTATATAAGATGTTTTAAGAGAAGGGAAAGAAAGATGGGCTCGGGTCGGATTCGGGCCGCATGGAACATTGCTTTCCTATGTTTTCAACATATTATACATGTTTGATATTGAAGGATCCTTAGATCCTTACATGTAAATTATTGTGTTGTGTTTAAATTTTGTGTTCATTTTTAATTTCATTTATAATAATTTATTTACATAATCATTTAATAATCATTTAATAATCATTAGTCATTCACATAATTCATATTTAATTATTTATTTGATTATTTAAGTATTTATCATTTATTCATTTATTCATATATATTGTTCATTTATATTATTCATTTATATGTTTTTATATTTTATATTTCTTATTATTTTCCTTGCCTATGCATTTTCATTATTGTTCAGTTCCATGATTGCGGGGTTTCATGAATTGTTTGGTCTAAGAAATAGATAACGGGGATGTTTATGGAAATTCAAGGTTTATGGGATGTTGAATCCGTTTGATATACCATTGTTCTTTGAGCTGTACTCCTCAGACAAAGTTTGAACATTGAGACATACGCAACTAAAACTGTTCAATAAATTCTGTTATACTTTTTTACCATCATCACTTCGTCTCCTGCTTCTGCTCATCTCTGGCTTCCATCGGTCAACTTCATAACTGACAGAAACCTGCTGTTAGTGGGGTTGGGGTAACTACAGCTTGCTGACTAGTTGTCCTGTTACCGAAAGACTGATATTCTCTGACGGGATCTGGTGTCCGGGGCTGGATCCTAATTGTCTGGCGTGGGGACCTGATCTAACAATATGATCGGGGCGGCCCCGATTTGTGTGAGAGCAGATCGGGAGGTGCAAGATTCGATCTGTGAACGTCTCACATTACCGGATAATCTGTGCTGAACATCGGGACCAATCGAGGTGCTCGACAAGATTTTTGCTTCGATTCTCGGGAGGGGAAAATCGGGCTAAAAATCCTGTAACGTGAGCCCGACTTAAGGCATCTTTCATTTGTAATAAAATAATTTTTGAAGAAACACATAATGTTTGAATATTATATTTGTTAGGCTAGTAGGTTTTGCTGTGATATCAAAATTAGAATTGAGAATTAGAAAATTTAATTGAATTGATGTGTAAAATTTTGATGTCATATAAGCTTATTTATTAAAATAAAAGATAACATGGGTCAAAAACCAGTGAAAATTTTGACCGGGCAAGTAAAAATTTGAACCACTTGCTCGGCCGGGCCAGTAAAAAAAATCCTTAGTGTTGAGCCCTGCAGTCACTTTTGGAAAGTGTTCAAATATGCAGAAGATTCTGGAAAAACCAAATAATGTGCAGGAGCTGGAGGATTTTTCTGAAGAACAGCAGCAGATGAACTGCTCAGGACAAACAAGGGACCTATATTTGATAAGAAAAAAACATCAGTTTGCCAACATTAGTCAGAAGATGAAAGCAATATATTTGTCATAGTATCCTTTGAACATTTAAGAGGATTTCCCATGACTGGCACTGACATCAGTGCTCATCAATGCATTAAATCAATGCAGTTGATCTCTATGAAGTGAAACATCAGCTTCAGCGTTAATGGAGTAAAATGGAGTAAATGAATTTTAACACCTTTTTAACACTGTTTCATTCATGAATTAATCAGCATTTAAAGGTACACCATGTACAACACTGATATAATGAGCAGGTAAATCATGAATCCATCTTCCAACCTGTGTTTTTGTCTAATCTTGAATCAGTATGGTACACCTCTATATAAGTGTTGACATTCAGACTATATTAGACGTGTCGGGATGACAGCCGCTATGGAGTAGCCCAGTATCAGTGTGACTCGTCATACACATCAACAGAGAGAAGTAGCTCTGACTGTAAAGTTCTTCAACATCATACATGTGGTTTTGTTTATTAACCGCTAGAGCACCAAATGTTACATAGTAGACCTTTTTAAAGTGAGCAGTTTAATGATGACTTACTCATAAAGACAGTCCCTTACCTCCATCTACTGGCCTAACAATGAAATTGCACTGACTGACAGTCTAGTTCACACAGAGGCAAATGCTGATTGCTGATCAACATACTTGAGTTTGTCCAGATTCTTGAGTTTTCTAGAGAGCAGCTTCACTCCTGAATCTCTTGGGTGATTGTAGCTCAGATCCAGCTCTCTCAGGTGTGAGGGGTTTGAACTCAGAGCTGAAGACAAATAACCACAGCCTTCCTCTGTCACCATACATCCAGACAACCTACAAACACACACAGCAACAGTCCACATCATGGCAGTCAGATGTCACTAATTTATGCAAAAGCTGTTATTTCTTCTGTAGTTTCAACAACAAAATTGACATGATCAGAAACAGTTATACTCCATTTAAGTACAAATGTACTTAAGAACAAACACAAAGTATTTCTACATTGTCGCTAGACAGTCAGGGTTAACCTCCTGGGGTCAACGATGGTGCCGATGGAATCACTTGCATTTTTCCTGATGACAGCAAAAATTACTTAAAATTCTCCATCATTTTTGATCATATATTTAAGTGCAATACAATTTGATGTTTGTCACAGGAGAAGTCACACTGCAGGACTGTGTGTCAAATCTTTTGACACTGCCAGAATTTCGTTTGAAGTAAGATTTGGTTGCAGTGGTCACTAATCGGCTGTTGGTGAACATGTCAAACTAACAATCAAACACTACAGAGGAATCTTGTAGGATTTGTGAAATTTGTCTCAGAGAGCCAAATTGTGGCCAAAATAGTACAGTGTGAGCCTGGCTTAACTAATGTTTCTTTTTGCAGTAGATAATGTGTTTTTTTTTAACTGTTACTACTACATTTTTTATAAACATAATATATACATAGAATCCACTTGAAATATTATTGTTTGAAAATAAAAAAAATAAATAACCAAAATAAGTAAATAAAAAATAAAAATAAATAAATAAATAAATACATAAAAATCATAAAAATAGACAAAAAAGAAAGAAAGAAAAAAACAGACAGCTAATCATTTAGCAGACGCTTTTATCCAAAGCGACTTACACGATGCAGGGGGGGTGAAAAGTTTTTAAATTTGAAGATCAGGGTAAATGTAACTTATATTGTATTTTCTGTAGCTTCTGAAAGGCAGTACTATATTAAAAAAATATGATTTAGGAAAAATAAGAAAAAATGTATACATCTTCATTCTGTTCAAAAGTTTTCACCCCCGCCACTAAATCTTCTGTAATAGTTACATATGAGTCCCTCTTTGTAAAGATGGATCTCAACATCATACAGTCATTGATGGAAAGGGTTCAAATACACAAAAATGCAGGAAAACCAAAGAATTCGTGGGAGCTGAAGGATTTTTCTGAAGAACAGCAGACAGTTTTGTTTCAAGACAAACAAGGGACTCATGAACAACTATCACTAAACAAACAAACACAGCTGTGGATCACTGAGGTAAAAACAGTATTAAGAATCAAGTGTATGTAAACTTCAGGGTCATTCAGAGCAGGGTCATTTTTATAAAGTCAACTATTATTTTATCTTGTGGACTATATGTGAACATCTTTTATGTGAAATATCTTATTCAGGCATAATATAATTTGTTTTGGGTAAATCTAACAGGCAGTCTTTGGTCTCATTAGTCTATTACTTGTTCCAGAGCAAATCATTTTGGCAAAATCTCACCATGTTTATGTAAATTCAGTGCTGTATATCAGAGCGCTGCCTGTGTACATGTGACTGAACTGCCTAGCAACTCTTATGATGGCTGTTAGGTTTATTAAATAATATTAAATAATAATAATAATAATAATAATTGTGGTATTTAATACTGTATTTTATTTAAATAATAGTATTAAACAAGTAAGAGATAATCAACAGTTTGCAGTGCATTAAAGGATATTAAATGCACGATTTGGAGGCTAAGAATGTTTGTCTCTGTGAAGTGCATTTAAAATCCTTTAATGCACGACAAGTCATTGACTATCCCACTTATTGCATGGTCATTTGCCAAGTTATAGACAAGTTAAAAGTAGTTTTGCTCTTTGCAGCACAATATTTGACAAATGGGTAAAAAAGATGCTTATTTCCATCAGTTATGACACACAGCTCTAGCATTCTGCCCACTTCAAATCATCACAGAGATGAAATAGTGCGGTAAGATCACATTTATTTGAATGAATTATAGCATTTATTTCAGTAAATTATCGATCGACCAAGAGAGAGAGACAGAGAGAGAGAGAGAGAGAGAGAGAGAGAGAAAGAGAGAGATGAATGTGTGTGTGTGTGTGTGTGTGTCTGCTGCTGTATGTCTGAAAAATATTTCATAGGTATATTATTTTGGTTGTACACTACAGTAGGGAAATAACAGTAATTTTGTACACTTGAAACAGATGTTCTGAATTTGGACTGCATTTAAACAGCTGTAGCTGCACTTTCAAGCTTTTATTCTGATGGACACAGCAGTAGAGCTTTTTTTTTTGAAGGAAAACTCCAGCTTCAGTGAAAACGTGCTTACAAAAACGTGTCTCACCACAAATCTAGTGAAGTGGCTCACTGCTGCTGATCCATTCCCAAACTCACGCTGAACTCACATAACATACAATACACTAGTTGACTGCATTCACTGTGAACTGAACCGTTCTTACGCGCAGAAAACACCGGATCATGAGCTGATTGTCTGAACAAAGTGTCTGCTTTTCTTTGAAACACACAGAGAAAACAGACTTGATGAAGGGATTGAGTCATATTGTGCTTTCGGTTTTAGTTTGACAGATACAGCGTTGAAGCATAACGGCCCAAAACAACTTTTATTTTAGATTAATTTAAAAAATCTACACTTTTTGCCCTGAAGACCATATATCATTACATCATATCAATAATATCATTACATCCACACATATACATACATGCATATATGGTCACTGAAATAAATAAATACATAAATAAATCAGCAAGCATGTTGTCGACCGATGTAGAAATCCATGCTGATAGTTTTTCTGGGTTGGGTCTGTTGCTGGAGCGTCATTATACAGTAAAGTCCCTATAGTCTCTGTGATACAGCATGAGAGCGGCCTCTAGTGGCAGAAATCACTCACAGCACGTGCAGTTTGTTTAGACACGTGTTCAGACATCTTTAGTTGAACTTCAGCACTACTTCCTCACAATTAAAGTGCATTAAGTACAAAAATAGTTAGCAGACTTTAGATGACCAGTTTAGTAAATCAAAAGTACAACTGCAGGGTATTTTTATTAAACATATATATATATGTTAATGTATTTGTAGAATACTTTGCACAAAATAAATGTCTATGTTCTGGATGCTGAACCTCACTGACACATCTTTGCTTTATCTGAAATTAAAGTCATTTATTTGTTTACATGTTGAAGAATCTGATGATCCTCAAATGCAAACTGTGTGTATTTTGCCTCAGAGCAACCATACATTTGTGTTGTGTTTTGCTTTCTTTTCATTTTTCATTCATTCATTTGTAATCATTAATCATTTTATTATTTTATTATTCATCATTATTCCATTTAATCATATAATCATTTATAGCACATTTACCAGATAATATTATGTTAGACTCACAATAGTCTTACATTACACAAAGAACAAACACAATGTATGAAGTTTTGTATATTTTGCTAAGAAACAAATGACAACAGGACAAATAAGTACAATATAAAGGTAGATTAAACACTATTTTTTTTTTTATATATTTTTTTTATATTTAAATTTGTTTTGGGGGGGGGCTGGCCTGTGGAAAATAAAAAGCGGGCACATTTCAATATTGTAAACATTTGTTTTAAACCAGGAAGTCGAGCCAATGGATTTCACACAAGCAATGTACAGATTTTATGGAAGAGTTATGCCGGTGAAACTCTTAATCTCAGTCAGAAAGTGAAAGTAAAATCTGATGACGCTGCATTAAACGTGCATATTCTATCAGAGACAACGAGAGACAAAATCTACTTTGCTGATAACGGTACACAGTAAAATCCACAGAGTGAAATTAACTCTATTCAGAGAACATTTGGTCCCTCTCTAAATAGAGTTAAATTATCACTGAAGCAGAGTTAAAGTTAATGAGATAATGAAGTGATCAATTAAAAGGTGATTGAGCATTAGTGATGAACACCTGCTGTTAACTAACAGAACCAGTGAAGAAAAGAGAAACACAAGAACTACAACTGATTTCAGCCACAGACGTGTCCGGCGGGATGCGGGAGAATAAAATGATTTGCCGGACTCCCGCAAAATAGGCCTATCTAAAAACAAATAAATGATTACTCCCACACAGGTCTCTAAACAAAATCTCTTTCGATTTGACACTTATCAACATACCACCGAGCCATATAAAACAATAATTACTAATCACTTTCACTTCATTTCAGTCAGGTCCAGTGTCGAGATCATTAACTGCTGGTGTTTGATTCCACAGACGAGTCCATACAGCCTGTCACGTCACGGATGTTTAAACAAATGTTCAATTGCTTCCGCTGAGATAGCAGTTGTCATTCATATTTTATTTATTATAAGGACTCAGGACTACACAATTTACCCCGACTGTGCAATGCTTTAGGGAAACTGCAATGACAGACTCCAACGAAAGTTTTGTGTTCACTGTTTCACACACACCAATCACACGCACACAGCTAAAGTAAAATTTGGTATATTTCAGATAATTATAATTTAGTGTTTTTTTGTTTGTTTGTTTGTTTGTTTTTGTTTTGTTTTTTTTTGGTGAGACCTTCATTTTTGTGATTATTTTACGGTGAAATGGCAAATTATGCAGGATCACAAAAAAATGTGACATGTTGCTGATTTTGCGTTGGATTCAGTGATCGCAGAATCGAGAAAAACTGGAGGGTCTGTCTTATTCCTCTCTGTGTCTTCTTCCAAAAACAGAACATGAACATGCTGCTTTGTTTACGGTGATGTGGGCGTTTACATGTCACGTGTCTCTTGTGGATGTTTGTAAAATCAATAGTGCAAACAGCACATGGACGTGATCAAATTAAAGAAAATGAGCTGAGACAGGAAAAACTGGTCATCGGTTTCATATGGATTCCTTTATAACAGAATGTTTGTTTTCAGTAAGACTTACTTCATTTAAAAGTAGATACTTCAAGCTTTCTACAGATATATCTCTCATGTCTGTGTTCGCTGTATTTGCTGAGTTTGTTCATAAGTCGACGGTGTTTTCTCCTCATGTCAGCAGCGCCTGGACAAAAAGCTGTGCTTGAACACGCCGCACAGACTACAGCCGACTGCAAACTAACACACGTGTTCTGCGCCTGTGTGAGAACATGTACCCGTCTATATCAGCAGCTTTAAATAGTATATATTCATAATTCAAAAGGAGAAACTGAAACAAAGATATACGAGATAAACACAGATACATGAAATGTAAACAAAGCAGCATTTGCTTACCATTTTAAATATCAGTTATGTTGATAACTTTACTCATTTTTAAGTGGCTCATGTTGTTATGATAATATTCACACACTGTAAAAAATTTAAACATAAAAAAACAGTGAAATGCACGGCAGCACAGGGTGCCAAACATTTACCATTAATGGAAATAATGGTTAAAGACCGTTTTTTTTAAAAACTGTCAATGACTAGCAGAAGCAGCTTCCAAAGAAAAACAGTAAAATTAAGGTCAATTATCCTAAATTTTCTTAAACTTTTTTTTCTTTTTTAAAATTATTTTATAGATACTGTCTAGATTATTATCATGAAACAGTCTCTGTGAAAGGTTTTTTTGCAGTTAACCACTACAGTTAACAACTACACAGTTACAGCCTTTAAATAAAATGACACGCAGCATAACATCAATACTTTATTGTCTTCTCCTGGACTAAAACTCACACTCTACTCTTCAGCACAATGGTAACCCACTAAAATCAGACTTTGTTTCTTTCATACAAAACTTCTTATTGAGAATTAACTGAGGTTTAGATGTTGGTGTTTAATTGAAATTAATAAAGTTTGAAGTCACCGTTGTGGAGATAAACATTTGGTTTAGTTGTGCTCTTGATTTTCTTAAAAGCCTTTTTTTTTTTCTGGTTGCTGTAACTGCATTTCTAAAGCACATTTGTTATAGAAAAACCAGCAAGATAGTACTTGATAAGACAAAGTTAGTTATGTACTATGCATGAACTTATCATCATATATATATAGGCTTGATTCACTGACCTCAGCAGAAAGCAAACACCTGAGCATGTTAATTAGCTTCTTGTTGTAATTCTACAATCTTGTGTTACTACTTTGAAAATGTTTCTGAGAAAATCATTTAGGCAAGAACATGTAGAGTCACAGACACCAAAAATCTGGATATGAATCTCAACAATGGTGACAATTGACAAAATATTTATATTAGCCCTGATCATCACAAAACAAGCGTTTTGTTGATTGTCACCATTGTTGAGATGCATGTGCTAATTCTTGATGTTTGTGTGAAAAAGCCCCCATTCAAAACACTTAAAAATGTATAAAAAAAAAAATAAAAGGGTTGTCATAACATCATAAAACTGCTATAAAATCACAAGACTTACAGCCACCATATTCAACAAGAATATTCTCAATGTGCTCAGTGAGTTAGGATACGACGATCAATAAGCTGCATTACCAAAAACATTACCATATAAACATCTGTTAATTCTCAATAAGAAGTTTTGTATGAAAGAAATAAAGTCAGACTGGTTGGTAATAAGTGAAGATGCTGAGATCTAAAGAGATCTGTTAGTGTTTCATGTTCTGTTGCTGTCAGTCATGTGAAGTTTAAGTAATTAATTCATTAGTTAATGAATTTCACAGTGAAGGTGTTTGTTTGTAATAATTTAGGAAATGGCTGTAAATTAACAGTGTTGTTAACTTATTTATGTAAAGACATTTGACTTTAATTTGAAGGTTTTTGTTTGGCACCCTGTGCTGCCAGTCATTTGACTGTTTTTTAGTCTTTTATTTTACAGTCAGGGTGCTTGATCATTAAATTCAGGAAATAGCTGTGAAATAACAGTGTTTGTCAGCTTATTTAAATAAGGAGATTTTACTTTACTGACAGTCATTTGACCGTTTTATCATTTAACGGATTTTTTATTGTATTAATTACAGATTTTTTTTTTTGTAATTTTACATTATTTGTTTGTAATTTAAGAAAACAGAAAACATACTGTATAAAAATACAGTAGTTTTTTTGATAAAAATGTGAATTACTGTAATTTGTCATTAATGCCATAATGCTTAAAATAACAGACAAATTTTTAATTTAGAGATAGTTTTACAGAGTTTTGACTGTAATTCAAAATAAAAGAAAACACAGTTATTTTCCGTAAAATTACATTTTTTTTTTTTACAGTGTACTTAAAATTAAAAAGTGTTTATATACAGGTTTAATTTCCTTTTATTAATTAACCACTTGTAATATTATGTTCACTGTTATTATTTTATAAATGTAGAATTTATATTAAATCTATATTCATTCATATTGTCAAATCAAGAATTGAAATCGAAATCGAATCGAGAATCGAAATCGAAATCGAATCAAATTAAGAACTTGAAAATCGAAATCGAATCGGAACATCTGAATCGATACCCAGCCCGAGATTTGGATGCGTTAAAAGTAGGATGATTTTAAAAGTAGCTGCTGCCCGGCAGACAAGCGATATATTTATACTTGATTAAAAAAAAATCATCATTCAGACATTTTTATTGTAAATGTAAGCTTTAGAACTACTTGCATTTATGTACAATTATTCTACAAAGAATTTTAATGTCATAGGCCTGAGTAAATTGTACCATTATAGAATTGTGACTGTACATGAAGTAATTTAGGAGGTGAAATTACATACTCTAATTTCCGGGTTATTCTCCTTTTTGTACCAATTTATTAGGCTGCATAACAGTAAAAAAATCTTAAATTAGCCTTAACATATACATTTTTTTTTTTTTTGCATTTTGTGTATTTTTATGTTTAAAAAACGATTTCAGGTCACATCATGCAGCAAAAATACATTTTGTTTGTCTGTCAGATTCAAACTCATGTCAAAGGATAGGTTTTAAGCATAAACGAAAACCTATACTTACGCCACTCTCTCACGATTAAAAAAAAAAAAAGAATAATTCTTTTGTTAATGTCTTTGTTGTCTAAAAGGCTGTAGACTAAGTCTTTTCAAATGATTTTTTTTCTATGATCAAATTTTCATGATAAACAGGTGATAATACTATTGATAACAGAATCAGGAATATTTTATTGGCCTTCTTGTAGTACATGCAATAAACTTAAACAGACGTTCACCGTGAATAATGTTCTCTGTTGCTTCAGTTCGGTGCGTTACATGACTGCCCCCTACTGATCATGTGTTTCCTGTGTTAGAGCATTTTCTGAACCCTGCGCTGTATGTTGTGCTCACGCGTTTTCCCTTTACTCCACGCACACATTCTCAGTGGCCAGATCTGTACAACATCATTAAAAATGTAAATACACAGACATAAGCTACTTAAAATAAAGTGTATCAAGATTGTACTCATGTGAACAAGTAGCTGTGTAACAGACTCAGTCTGTTACATATGTGTAACAGTAGCTGCCTATTACATCTTCATAATTACAAACTGTAATTACAGGCTGTTCCATAACTTAGTGACATGGTAAGCACATTTTGTTTCATGTAAGTACAACGGCTACCACCAAGTACTTAAGTAGGTAATTACTCTGTATTAGGGACACCTTAAAATAAAGTGTTACCACTCGTTTTCATCATTTTGCTTTAATTCTCCAGCACTGACTCACTCAAAAAAATATTTCAGCCCTTAACGTAATTCAATTACGTACATCTTTTCCACGCATTTAGATTACATAGTTTTAATTTAAACAAATCAAGTAAACTTAATGTGATTCAAATGCATCAGTCTTACGTAAATGAAACAGGTAAAGTTGACGTAATATTTCCCAGTGTTAAACAAACCCTGCTCAGTGTTCATGTGTTTCCACACTACAGAGTGTTCAAGTAGCATTGACACAGTGTTGGAGTTAAGGAGATCATTATGTCATGATTGACCAATAATGATGAACACCTGCTGTTTACAAGCAGAATCACTGAAGAGAAACACAAGAATCAGACACAGCCAAAGATAAAATTAACTTAAATAAATAAAGACATTAAATCTCTGATTAAACAACTCCACAAACAACATTACAGTTTGACTTGATTTCTGTCATATATCCACTAATATTATTTGAGAACATATAAACAGAGGTTTAGATGTTTTATTAAAAAAACTTTTCATTTGACCTCACCATCATGGCGAACAGGGTTTACTTTAGTTGGGCTCTGGACCCTTGACTTTATTAGTTTAGTTTTTTTCTCTGTCTCTTTAGTTGTTGTATTTGTGTTTGTAGAGCACATTTATTATAGCAACAAACAAACAACAAGAAAAAATAGTTTTATTAAATGTTCTTGGTTAATTATTATTGATGTACACCTTCAATAATAATTAACCAAGAACATTTAATAAATCATCATCCAGTGGCCTGATTCGCTGATATCGTTCTGTGGTTTACCTTTTGGTTTCATGATATCTACAGTAGTCTCATGAACTGTTACTATTATTACCTCAAGATCTCCAGTGTTACTTAAACACACACAGACATCAAGAATTAGCATATGAATCTCAACAATGGTGACATTCAACAGCTGCATGCGGGGAGTCATGGGTGAGTTTTATAATCTGCTGTTACCCAGCATGCAGCTGTTGAATGTCACCATTGTTGAGATTCAAATGCTGATTCTTGATGTCTGTGTGTGTCAAAAGGACACCGTAGATTTCAAAGTTTAATGTATAAGATAAACAATAATAGATAATCCATAATAGTTCATAGTGATGGGAAGTTCGGATCATTTTACCGACTCGGATCTTTGAGTCTCGTTCAGCAAAATGAACGAATCTTTTTTCGAGTCATTTCGTTCATTTCGTTCATTTTAGCAAAAGGCCATTACAATGTTTTGTGATACTTCCCTAACACATCTATATACACAAACGTGAATCACACCACAAACAAGACAATACTATAATGCTATAAGAACAATAAAATAGTTATATATTACTTAGCCTACCTGGGTCTTTACTGAAAGCTCACCTCACCTTAGTGATGGGAAGTTCTGATCATTTTACCGACTCGGATCTTTGAGTCTCGTTCAGCAAAATGAACGAATCTTTTTTCGAGTCATTTCGTTCATTTCGTTCATTTTAGCAAAAGGCCATTACAATGTTTTGTGATACTTCCCTAACACATCTATATACACAAACGTGAATCACACCACAAACAAGACAATACTATAATGCTATAAGAACAATAAAATAGTTATATATTACTTAGCCTACCTGGGTCTTTAGTCTAGCTCACCTCACCTCTGATCTGACAAGTCGTCGGGTTTAAATCTCGTTGTCGGTTCAACACTTTACCGCTCCCTGACGTTAACCAATGCAGTCTGAGCCGGAAAGAGAAAAGATTAGTTCACCTCTCGAGTCCTCCGAGTCCTTTCGTTCTTTTGTCACGTGACTGCTCCCTAACGTTAACCAATGCAGTCTGAGCCGGAAAGAGAAAAGATTAGTTCACCTTTCGAGTCCTCCGAGTCCTTTTGGATTTCTTTGTCCAGCATTGACTGCTCCTAGCGTTAACCAATGCAGTCTGAGCGGAGAAAGATTGGTTCACCTCTCGGAGTCCCTCGAGGTCCTTTGGATTCTTTTTTGTCGCATTGAGCTGCTCCCCTAGCGTCCAACCAATGCAGTCTGAGCCGGAAAGAGAAAAGATTAGTTCATTTCTCGAGTCCTCCGAGTCCTTTCGTTCTTTTGTCACGTGACCGCTCCCTAACGTTAACCAATGCAGCCTGAGCCGGAAAGAGAAAAGATTAGTTCATTTCTCGAGTCCTCCGAGTCCTTTCGTTCTTTTGTCACGTGACTGCTCCCTAACGTTAACCAATGCAGTCTGAGCCGGAAAAAGAAAAGATTAGTTCATTTCTCGAGTCCTCCGAGTCCTTTCGTTCTTTTGTCACGTGACCTTATCCCGCATCAGTATCTTAGTTAGTAATACTAATGTAAAGATGAATAGGCCTAATAAGTAAAGAAATAAAAAAAAGGTGTGCCCATTTCTGTCACTGTGATTGTTTCTGGTTTTTGAGATCTGTGATGTAGTTCATAAATAAACAAATCCCTTCTATATTTTTTTTATTTGTCCTTTTACTGTCTTCAGAACAATGAACTGTATAATAAAATAATCCAAGCCTACAAATACAAAGTAGCTACTTATATCTTGTTTGTTTGTTTTTATTCCAATTTTCAAATTGCTTGTATAATAATTGTTTTTCTTAGGCAGAACTGACATTTTAGTTTAATATTTGCATATAAAAGTTTTTTCAAAAAGAACAATGTCAAAGTAAAAGAAAACAACATTTTGGAAAATAAATGTTGGGTAAAAATATTAAGGTTTTGATAACAAATTGTCAAGTTGTAATTGAAATAAAATTGGAGAATTAAAGTGATTTATTTAGAATTATAATGTGCTTGGATCACACAAGGGTTAAACCAATGGTTCAGCTGAAGGACAACTGTCCATCAAGGTTGTCACCAAGGGAACCATTCCACACCCATCCCCCGTGTATCTTACAGTAGGTGAGGAGCCTAGGTCAGTCAGATTTTAGCACCTCAGGAGAAAAATGAGCACCAGAAAAAGGAGTGACATTTGGACGCATTTTGGAGAAACTTCAGCCACTGAAGCAAAATGCATGATCTGCAAGAAAAATTTTTCAACAAAAGGAGGAAGCACTTCTAATTTGAGGAGGCACCTTAAAACATCTCATCCAACTGTGCTGTTAGCACAAGTAAGAACAGAGACTGAAGATGGTAGCCCTGCAGCAGCTGGAGCTGTTTCTACCACCAGCACTTTTGCTGGACCTTCAACAGCATCTACAGCATCCAGTACACCAGCAGCATCCACCACCATCCAAGGAGCAGTTAGGCCACGAAGACCACAACAACAAACTACAATGAGCAGTTTTGTTACAAGGCCAATGGATCCTTTAAGACAGAACAAGCTTGATGAAGCTCTGGTGAGAATGATCGCTTGTGACTTTCAGCCATTTTCTATCGTGGAGGATAAGGGCTTTAAGGAATATTCGCATCTTCTCGACCCATCATACAGTCTACCTAGCAGAAAAACATTATCAAAAACTGTAATGCCTAGGCTGTATGACAAGTTAAGAAGTGACATTATGGAAAAAATCAGGAATGTCTCTGCTGTGTGTCTCACAACAGACTGCTGGACGTCTATTACAACAACCAGCTACATGAGTGTGACATGTCATTTCATTGAGGACTTTCAGATGACCTCGTATCTTCTGGACTGCTTTCATTTCAGTGACAGACACACTGCTGCTCACCTGGCAAGGGAGCTGACAAGGGTCACAGATGAATGGGGGTTGGGTGACAAAATTGTAGCCTGTGTCTCAGACAATGCCAGCAACATTGTTTCAGCCGTGAGAGATCATCTTCACTGGGACCACATATCTTGTTTTGCACATATGTTGAACCTAATTGTCAAAGCTGCACTAAAGGAGGTACAACATATAGTGCAGAAGGTCAAGACAATTGTGGAATACTTTCACAGAAGTACAGTTGCTTCAGAGAAACTCGGGGCCACACAAAAACAGATGGGTCAAGAGCCATTGCGGTTAAAACAGGATGTGGCTACCAGGTGGAATTCAACATATTACATGTTGAAAAGATTTACTGAAGTAAAAGATCCAATAATCTCCACACTGGCACTAATTAATCCATCTCTGCCAACCTTGTTACCAGAAGAATGGGAAATTTCCAGAGAAATTTTGGAAATTATTAAACCATTTGAGGAGGTCACCACTGAAGTGAGTGCAGAAAAGTAAGTAATTCAACATTTTTTTTAAAATATTATTATTCATTTTAAAACCACTATTTTAACCCCTGTCTGTTAATGATCCATGCTTCTCTGTAACTTCAATTTTAACAGAGAATTATGTGCAGCACTGATTTTGTTATAATTAATTTATAAACCATTTTTAATCTTTATAGGTTTGTGACTGTCTCCAAAGTCATTTTGATGACAAGAGGTCTTCAGAGGATTGTTGCCCGATTTCAAAGAAATCCTTCAAAGTTTGACCCTGTCAAAAAGCTTGTGGATTCTCTGATGTCAGAAATGACTAAAAGGTTTGGCAGAGTAGAACACAATGAGAAGCTTGCTGATGCTACTTGCCTGGACCCAAGGTTCAAGAAGCAAGCTTTTGTCAGTCACCAGGCAGCAGAAGACACAGTGAAAAGGGTTACAGCAGCTGCAGCAGCTATTAACCCAGTTCAACATGAGGAGGAGGATACTTCAGAATCTGCTGCAAGTGCCAGTGCAGGGGCCATGTTTTGGGAGGATTTCGATGAGAGGGTAGCAAGCTTGAGGCCTTCGGCAGCCTCTTCCAAAACATCAGATTCTATGATGGAAATGCGGGCCTACCTTGCAGAGCCACTCTTACCTCGCACATCAGACCCCCTGGCCTGGTGGAAGAGATGTTCTCCTGTGTACAAAACCCTTTCAGAGGTCATGAAGGCAAGACTTTGCATTGTGGCCACATCTGTGCCATCTGAAAGGATTTTTTCAAAAACTGGGCAGATTATCTCTGAGAGAAGAAACAGACTTAGCCCATCCAAGGTCCGGGAGCTTGTTTTTTTGAATGCAAACATGCCTTAAAGCAAGTTCTGAAAATATAGCCACAGTGTGTTATTTATTTTAAGTTATTTATTTATTTATTTCCTAAACTTGCTAATTGTGCAATATTTTGTTTGTTATATTGTGATTTTAATGTTAATATGTTAATGTTATTTAGGATCTTTTGATCTCTTTTGGCACAAAATTGTTAATTATTTTAAAGCTTATTTAGTTTTCTTTATTTAAAAAGTCTAGCTTGTTGTGCAATTTAAATGTCCTCTGTGGCTTTAGTATATTTTTATTTACTTTTTTATTTTACATTGTATTAAAAACAAAACAAAACAAAAAACAATAAACAACAATTCAAGAGTGTGTATACAGTGTTTATAATGTCTGAAACATCACATTACAAATAATACACTGACAATCTGATTTATTAAATAACTGCATAATTAAATTATCAAGTATAAAAGTTATTTAGTTAAAAGTTATTACGTACCATTGGTAAGTGACTTTACAATTAAATGACAACTTGTAAATACTGCAGGTAATTTATTATGCACTAAAAATAAAGTGACTCAAAAATGCTTCATGAATCTTAGGCTATGTAACACTGCAGTTCTATAGTCCATGATATAGGTCCGTTGTGTTGACCCTTCAGATTATACTATTATTTTACAGTTCAAAATATTGCATTTTATACATACTATACACCAAGGTGTTGTATAATGAATATTAGAATACACTTTAAAACACACCAAAATACAACAAACACAAATACCCTATCTCTGAAAGTGATTTTATGAACAATTTAACAAAAGAACGAAAGGACTCGAAGGACTCGAGAAATGAACTAATCTTTTCTTTTTCCGGCTCAGACTGCATTGGTTAACGTTAGGGAGCGGTCACGTGACAAAAGAACGAAAGGACTCGGAGGACTCGAGAGATGAACTAATCTTTTCTCATCTTTCCGGCTCAGGCTGCATTTGGTTTAGGTGCAAGGGCAGGAGTCGTGACAATGGAAGCAGAGGACTAGGAGGACTTACGAGAGATGAACTAATCTTTTCTTTTCAAAATCAGGCTGCATTGGATTGGTAGGGAAGCTGATTACGTGACAATAGAGCGAAAGGACTCGGAGGACTTCGAGAGATAGAACTAATCTTGAAGAGTTAGCAGGGTTTCTCGCATGCATAGCTAAGGCGAATCCCTCCCCGAGGAGCCGATTCGTTCTTCGAGTCCCACATTAAAGATTCGTTCAAATGGAAACAGATACGTTCCAAAACTTGAACCCCATCCCCACTAACTATAACTGAATATGGGCACTGACATGTGTTCAGGACCGGACTCTTATCACACCTGTGAAGTTTGAGCCAGATCGGACATTGTTTGCTTAAGTTACAGCCACTTCCTTTTTCATGGCTACACGTCGAAATTTGTCAGGCCGCCACGGACACACCCCTCGACGAAAACTCAAAAGCTTCGCAATTTAACATTGCAAGGGCCTTATGATAACACTCAGCAAATTTGAAGATGTTTGGATAAAAACTGTAGGAGGAGTTCGTTAAAGTACGAGGCCTGAAAATGGCAAAAACTGCACAAAAATCGTACAGGAAATTCAATATAACGGACTTCCTGTTGGGTTTAGGATGTTGTACCAGGAGACTTTTTTGTAGGTATTGGTGTGTTACACCTGTGTACCGAGTTTCGTACATGTACGTGAAACGCAGCTCGAGGCGCACTCCGTTGAAATTTTATAGGTGGCGCTATCGAGCCATTTTGCCACACCCACTTCTGAAAACTATATCAGATGTAAATTTTCGCCAGGACTGACGCGTGTGCAAAGTTTTGTGAGTTTACGAGCATGTTTAGGCCCTCAAAAAGACTTTTTACTTTGGAGAAGAAGAAGAAGAAGAAGAAGAAGAAGAATAAACAGAGCAATTCCAATAGGGTCCTCGCACTGCAGTGCTCGGGCCCTAATTAATAAACATTAACTTCAGATACCAGTCAGCAATCGCAGGCAGTTTGTGTCAAATAAAAACATTTTCTTTTTATACAAAATAACTTGAAAAGTGTGTCAGGGCTTTGGTGTCAAATAAATACATTTCATATTTTTGGTAAAGTTACATTATACTTGCCAGCGATCTCCAGTAGTTCGCGTCAAATACATTTTATATTAATAAACATTAACTTTAGATACCAGTCAGCAATCGCAGGCAGTTTGTGCCAAATAAAAACATTTTCTTTTTA
>VONZ01003475.1:0-20871 GCA_012976165.1 Labeo catla
TGAATACAGCCGCTTTAATAGAGGGGTAGCGCATCCTGATAGGCTCAATATGGGCGTCAGGATGCGCTACCATCTTAAACAGTAGGGCAAGTTGATTACATACATGTCAGGCAATGAGCGCCCCCTGCTGGTCGGCCAAAAAATAACTGGCACCAGCAGCATTCCAGGTCTTCTCATATTGGTCAGACACCCAAGGACAGACCAGGCTCTGGTCTCCTTAGCTTTTAGTGAGGAACCAGACTCTGGCTACTGCATGTAAAAGACACACTTGCTGTGGGATCATTAATAATGCTGCTCCAACAGAGAGGTAGCGCATGCTGACAAGCTCAATACCCGCCGTCAGGAAGCCCATTTATTACCTCTCCTGAAGGACGCTCCTTTTTACAAGGACCGTTTGATCAAAAGGTCGATGCTTTTTACAGTCTGAAGTGTTATACTAGGAAATTTGCACCCATACATGTCGAGGTTTACAAATACTATTAAATACAGTAGAGGGCAACCAGCAAGACTTTTGCTCAAACTTGCTTGAAATGCATTAAACTTTTACCAGTGCTTGGAGATGCTGGGGATTGAACCCAGGACCTCATACATGCAAAGCATGCGCTCTACCACTGAGCTACATCCCCAGATGCAAAGCAGCGTTAGTTGTGTGTACTTACAAGTGCTTTTACGCAAGATATCATTTTTATAGTGGGTAGTAGATGTTTGCAGAAATTGTAAGGCATACACGCGCGCACACACACACACACGGCTGAAAAGTCTGGAAAAAAGCTAGTAAAGACAGCTTGGAGATGCTGGGGATTGAACCTAGGACCTCATACATGCAAAGCAAGCGCTCTACCACTGAGCTACATCCCCGTGGTTCAGATGTACTTTGGAGTATTGGAGGTTTACAAATACTATTAAATACAGTGGAGGGCACGCTACAAGACCAAATTGAAAGACTTTTGTTCAAAGTTGCTTGAAACGCATTAAGCATTTAACAGTATTTGGACATGCTGGGGATTGAACCCAAGGCCTCATACATGGAAAGCATGTGCTCGGTAGACTTCTGGAGGTTTAAAAATACTTTTAAATATAGTAGAGGGCACCCAGCAAGACTTTTGCTCAAACTTGCTTGAAACGCATTAAGCATTTAACAGTATTTGGAGATACTGGGGATTGCACCCAAGGCCTCATAC
Source organism: Labeo catla (assembly GCA_012976165.1). Lineage (NCBI taxonomy): Eukaryota > Metazoa > Chordata > Actinopteri > Cypriniformes > Cyprinidae > Labeo > Labeo catla. Next base: position 1,182 of record VONZ01003475.1, read on the forward strand.
ATGCAAAGCATGTGCTCGGTAGACTTCTGGAGGTGTCAGTTGTGTGTACTTACAAGTGCTTTTACGCAAGATATTATTTTCATAGTGAGTAGCATAGTGCTGACAAGCTCAATACCCACCGTCAGGATGCGCTACCATACTTAACACTAGGCCAAAATGATTAGTAAGGACAACAGTTCGTGAGGAAGCCAGTTTATTTCCTCACCTGAAAGACGCTCCTTTTTACAAGGACCGTTTGATCAAAAGGTCGATTCTTTTTACAGTCTGAAGTTTGCAGGGTTATACTAGGAAATTTGCACCCATATATGTCAGGGGATGAGCGCCCCCTGCTGATCGGCATAAAAACAGCACACGCAGCAGCCTAAGCCTTCCCTAATGGGTCTCCCATCCAACAACAGATGTATGATCACATACATGTCAGGGAATGAGCGCCCCATGTTGATCGGCATAAAAACAGCACAAGCAGCAGCCTAAGCCTTCCCTAATGGGTCTCCCTTCCAACAACAGACCAGGCTGGGGCCTGTTTTTTTTACTGAATAAGCAGAGTCAAGCTACAGCAGGCAAAGGACATGATTTCCCTGTGGGCCCTTGAATACAGCTACTCTAATAGAAAGGTAGCGCATCCTGATAGGCTCAATATGGCCGTCAGGATGCGCTACCATCTTAAACAGTAGGTCAAGTTGATTACATACATGTCAGGGAATGAGCGCCACCTGCTGGTCGGCCAAAAAATAACTGGCACCAGCAGCATTCCAGGTCTTCTCATATTGGTCAGCCACCCAAGGACAGACCAGGCTCTGGTCTCTCTAGCCTTTAGTGAGGAACCAGACTCTGGCTACTGCATGCAAAAGACACACTTGCTGTGGGATCATTAATAAAGCTGCTCCAACAGAGAGGTAGCGCATGCTGACAAGCTCAATACCCGCCGTCAGGATGCGCTACCATACTTAACACTAGGCCAAGATGATTAGTAAGGACAACAGTTCGTGAGGAAGCCCGTTTATTATCTCTCCTGAAGGACGCTCCTTTTTACAAGGACCGTTTGATCAAAAGGTCGATTCTTTTTACAGTCTGAAGTCCGCAGGGTTATACTAGGAAATTTGCACCCATACATGTCAGGGGAAGATTGCCCCCTGTTGATCGGCATAAAAACAGCACAAGCAGCAGCCTTTCCTAATGGGTCTCCCTTCCAAACAACAGACCAGGCTGGGGCCTGCTTAGCTTTACTAAGAAAGCATACCCTGGCTACTACAGGCAAAGGACATGACTTCACGATGGGCCCTTGAATACAGCCACTTTAATAGAGGGGTAGCGCATCCTGATAGGCTCAATATGGCTGTCAGGATGCGCTACCATCTTAAACAGTAGGTCAAGTTGATTACATACATGTCAGGGAATGAGCGCCCCCTGCTGGTCGGCCAAAAAATAACTGGCACCAGCAGCATTCAAGGTCTTCTCATATTGGTCAGCCACCCAAGGACAGACCAGGCTCTGGTCTCCTTAGCTTTTAGTGAGGAACCAGACTCTGGCTACTGCATGCAAAAGACACACTTGCTGTGGGATCATTAATAAAGCTGCTCCAACAGAGAGGTAGCGCATGCTGACAAGCTCAATACCCGCCGTCAGGATGCGCTACCATACTTAAGACTAGGCCAAGATGATTAGTAAGGACAACAGTTCGTGAGGAAGCCCATTTATTACCTCTCCTGAAGGACGCTCCTTTTTACAAGGACCGTTTGATCAAAAGGTCGATGCTTTTTACAGTCTGAAGTCTGCAGGGTTATACTAGGAAATATGCACCCATACATGTCGAGGTTTACAAATACTATTAAATACAGTAGAGGGCAACCAGCAAGACTTTTGCTCAAACTTGCTTGAAATGCATTAAACTTTTACCAGTGCTTGGAGATGCTGGGGATTGAACCCAAGACCTCATACATGTAAAGCATGCGCTCTACCACTGAGCTACATGCCCTTGTTGTGAATGGCTTTTCGACTTCTGTAGGTTTATAAATACTATTAAATACAGTAGAGGGCACACTACAAGACCAAATTGAAAGACTTTTGCTCAAACTTGCTTGAAATGCATTAAGCATTAAACAGAATTTGGAGATGCTGGGGATTGAACCCAGGACCTCATAAAAGCAAAGCATGCTCCAGTGAACTTCTGGAGGTTTATTACTATTAAATATGATGCAGGGCCTCTACAGAGGCAAATTGAAGACTTTGATCAAACTTACTTGAAATGCATTAAACATTCAACGGCGTTTTGGTGATGCACAGGACGAAGCCAGGACCTCATAAAGCAGAAATCTGGCTCTACCACTGAGTTATATCCCGATTCAGAACTGGTTTTGGACTTCTGGGATCACAAGCCATTAAATACAGTGAAGGGCAACCTACCAAAACCTTTGCTCCAAACTTGCTTGAAATGCATTAAACATTTAACAGTTAGCAGAGATGCTGGGGATTGAGACAGGCCCTCATACATGCGAAGCATGCGCTCTACTGGGCTGCATCCCCAGAAGCAAAGCGTTAGTTGTGTGTACTTACAAGTGCTTTTACATGAGATATCATTTCATAATTGGTGGTAAGGTGTTTTGCAAGAATTGCTAAGGCATACGCACACACACACACACACATGGCTGAAAAGTCTGGGAAAAAAGCTGAAGTAAAGACAGCTTGGAGATGCTGGGGATTGAACCCAGGACCTCATACATGCGAAGCATGCGCTCTACCACTGAGCTACATCCCCGTGGTTCAGATGCATTTTGGACTATTGGAGGTTTACATATAGTATTAAATACAGTGGAGGGCACGCTACAAGACCAAATTGAAAGACTTTTGCTCAAAGTTGCTTGAAGCGCATTAAGCATTTAACAGTATTTGGACATGCTAGGGATTGAACCCAAGGCCTCATACATGGAAAGCATGTGCTCGGTAGACTTCTGGAGGTTTAAAAATACTTTTAAATATAGTAGAGGGCACCCAGCAAGACTTTTGCTCAAACGTGCTTGAAACGCATTAAGCATTTAACAGTATTTGGAGATACTGGGGATTGAACCCAAGGCCTCATACATGCAAAGCATGTGCTCGGTAGACTTCTGGAGGTGTCAGTTGTGTGTACTTACAGGTGCTTTTACGCAAGATATCATTTTCATAGTGAGTAGCATAGTGCTGACAAGCTCAATACCCACCGTCAGGATGCGCTACCATACTTAACACTAGGCCAAGATGATTAGTAAGGACAACAGTTCGTGAGGAAGCCCGTTTATTACCTCTCCTGAAGGACGCTACTTTTTACAAGGACCGTTTGATCAAAAGGTCGATTCTTTTTACAGTCTGAAGTCCGCAGGGTTATACTAGGAAATTTGCACCCATACATGTCAGGGGATGAGCGTCCCCTGTTGATCGGCATAAAAACAGCACAAGCAGCAGCCTTCCCTAATGGGTCTCCCTTCCAACAACAGACCAGGCTGGGGCCTGCTTAGCTATACTAAAAAAGCAAACTCTGGCTACTGCAGGCAAAGAACACAACTTCACAATTAGCCCTTGAAGACAGCCGCTTTAATAGAGGGGTAGCGCATCCTGATAGGCTCAATGTGGCCGTCAGGATGCGCTACCATCTTAAACAGTAGGTCAAGTTGATTACATACATGTCAGGGAATGAGCGCCCCCTGCTGGTCGGCCAAAAAATAACTGGCACCAGCAGCATTCCAGGTCTTCTCATATTGGTCAGCCACCCAAGGACAGACCAGGCTCGGGTCTCCTTAGCATTTAGTGAGGAACCAGACTCTGGCTACTGCATGCAAAAGACACACTTGCTGTGGGATCATTAATAAAGCTGCTCCAACAGAGAGGTAGCGCATGTTGACAAGCTCAATACCCGCCGTCAGGATGCGCTACCATACTTAACACTAGGCCAAAATGATTAGTAAGGACAACAGTTCGTGAGGAAGCCAGTTTATTTCCTCACCTGAAGGACGCTCCTTTTTACAAGGACCGTTTGATCAAAAGGTCGATTCTTTTTACGGTCTGAAGTCCGCAGGGTTATACTAGGAAATTTGCACCCATACAAGTCAGGGGATGAGCGTCCCCTGTTGATCGGCATAAAAACAGCAAAAGCAGCAGCCTTCCCTAATGGGTCTCCCTTCCAACAACAGACCAGGCTGGGGCCTGCTTAGCTTTACTAAAAAAGCAAATTCTGGCTACTGCAGGCAAAGGACACAACTTCACCCTGAGCCCTTGAATACAACCGCTTTAATAGAGGGGTAGCGCATCCTGATAGGCTCAATATGGCCGTCAGGATGCGCTACCATCTTAAACAGTAGGTCAAGTTGATTACATACATGTCAGGGAATGAGCGCCACCTGCTGGTCGGCCAAAAAATAACTGGCACCAGCAGCATTCCAGGTCTTCTCATATTGGTCAGCCACCCAAGGACAGACCAGGCTCTGGTCTCTCTAGCCTTTAGTGAGGAACCAGACTCTGGCTACTGCATGCAAAAGACACACTTGCTGTGGGATCATTAATAAAGCTGCTCCAACAGAGAGGTAGCGCATGCTGACAAGCTCAATACCCGCCATCAGGATGCGCTACCATACTTAACACTAGGCCAAGATGATTAGTAAGGACAACAGTTCGTGAGGAAGCCCGTTTATTACCTCTCCTGAAGGACGCTCCTTTTTACAAGGACCGTTTGATCAAAAGGTCGATGCTTTTTACAGTCTGAAGTCCGCAGGGTTATACTAGGAAATTTGCACCCATACATGTCAGGGGAAGAATGCCCCCTGTTGATCGGCATAAAAACAGCACAAGCAGCAGCCTTTCCTAATGGGTCCCCCTTCCAAACAACAGACCAGGCTGGGGCCTGCTTAGCTTTACTAAGAAAGCAAACTCTGGCTACCAAAGGCAAAGGACACAACTTCACAATGGGCCTTTGAATACAGCCCCTTTAATAGAGGGGTAGCGCATCCTGATAGGCTCAATATGGCCGTCAGGATGCGCTACCATCTTAAACAGTAGGTCAATTTGATTACATTCATGTCAGGGAATGAGCGCCCCCTGCTGGTCGGCCAAAAAATAACTGGCACCAGCAGCATTCCAGGTCTTCTCATATTGGTCAGACACCCAAGGACAGACCAGGCTCTGGTCTCCTTAGCTTTTAGTGAGGAACCAGACTCTGGCTACTGCATGTAAAAGACACACTTGCTGTGGGATCATTAATAAAGCTGCTCCAACAGAGAGGTAGCGCATGCTGACAAGCTCAATACCCGCCATCAGGAAGCCCATTTATTACCTCTCCTGAAGGACGCTCCTTTTTACAAGGACCGTTTGATCAAAAGGTCGATGCTTTTTACAGTCTGAAGTGTTATACTAGGAAATTTGCACCCATACATGTCGAGGTTTACAAATACTATTAAATACAGTAGAGGGCAACCAGCAAGACTTTTGCTCAAACTTGCTTGAAATGCATTAAACTTTTACCAGTGCTTGGAGATGCTGGGGATTGAACCCAGGACCTCATACATGCGAAGCATGCGCTCTACCACTGAGCTACATCCCCAGATGCAAAGCAGCGTTAGTTGTGTGTACTTACAAGTGCTGTTACGCAAGATATCATTTTCATAGTGGGTAGTAGATGTTTGCAGAAATTGTAAGGCATACACGCGCGCACACACACACACACGGCTGAAAAGTCTGGAAAAAAGCTAGTAAAGATAGCTTGGAGATGCTGGGGATTGAACCCAGGACCTCATACATGCAAAGCATGCGCTCTACCACTGAGCTACATACCCGTGGTTCAGATGTACTCTGGACTATTGGAGGTTTACAAATACTATTAAATACAGTGGAGGGCACGCTACAAGACCAAATTGAAAGACTTTTGTTCAAAGTTGCTTGAAACGCATTAAGCATTTAACAGTATTTGGACATGCTCGGGATTGAACCCAAGGCCTCATACATGGAAAGCATGTGCTCGGTAGACTTCTGGAGGTTTAAAAATACTTTTAAATATAGTAGAGGGCACCCAGCAAGACTTTTGCTCAAACTTGCTTGAAACGCATTAAGCATTTAACAGTATTTGGAGATACTGGGGATTGAACCAAAGGCCTCATACATGCAAAGCATGTGCTCGGTAGACTTCTGGAGGTGTCAGTTGTGTGTACTTACAAGTGCTTTTACGCAAGATATTATTTTCATAGTGAGTAGCATAGTGCTGACAAGCTCAATACCCACCGTCAGGATGCGCTACCATTCTTAACACTAGGCCAAAATGATTAGTAAGGACAACAGTTCGTGAGGAAGCCAGTTTATTTCCTCACCTGAAAGACGCTCGTTTTTACAAGGACCGTTTGATCAAAAGGTCGATTCTTTTTACAGTCTGAAGTTTGCAGGGTTATACTAGGAAATTTGCACCCATACATGTCAGGGGATGAGCGCCCCCTGCTGATCGGCATAAAAACAGCACACGCAGCAGCCTAAGCCTTCCCTAATGGGTCTCCCATCCAACAACAGATGTATGATCACATACATGTCAGGGAATGAGCGCCCCATGTTGATCGGCATAAAAACAGCACAAGCAGCAGCCTAAGCCTTCCCTAATGGGTCTCCCTTCCAACAACAGACCAGGCTGGGGCCTGTTTTTTTTACTGAATAAGCAGAGTCGAGCTACAGCAGGCAAAGGACATGATTTCCCTGTGGGCCCTTGAATACAGCTACTCTAATAGAAAGGTAGCGCATCCTGGTAGGCTCAATATGGCCGTCAGGATGCGCTACCATCTTAAACAGTAGGTCAAGTTGATTACATACATGTCAGGGAATGAACGCCCCCTGCTGGTCGGCCAAAAAATAACTGGCACCAGCAGCATTCCAGGTCTTCTCATATTGGTCAGCCACCCAAGGACAGACCAGGCTCTGGTCTCCTTAGCTTTTAGTGAGGAACCAGACTCTGGCTACTGCATGCAAAAGACACACTTGCTTTGGGATCATTAATAAAGCTGCTCCAACAGAGAGGTAGCGCATGCTGACAAGCTCAATACCCGCCGTCAGGATGCGCTACCATACTTAACACTAGGCCAAGATGATTAGTAAGGACAACAGTTCGTGAGGAAGCCCGTTTATTACCTCTCCTGAAGGACGCTCCTTTTTACAAGGACCGTTTGATCAAAAGGTCCATTCTTTTTACAGTCTGAAGTCCGCAGGGTTATACTAGGAAATTTGCACCCATACATGTCAGGGGAAGAATGCCCCCTGTTGATCGGCATAAAAACACCACAAGCAGCAGCCTTTCCTAATGGGTCTCCCTTCCAAACAACAGACCAGGCTGGGGCCTGCTTAGCTTTACTAAAAAAACAAACTCTGGCTACTGCAGGCAAAGGACACAACTTCACAATGAGCCCTTGAATACAGCCGCTTTAATAGAGGGGTAGCGCATCCTGATAGGCTCAATATGGGCGTCAGGATGCGCTACCATCTTAAACAGTAGGTCAAGTTGATTACATATATGTCAGGGAATGAGCGCCCCCTGCTGGTGGGCCAAAAAATAACTGGCACCAGCAGCATTCCAGGTCTTCTCATATTGGTCAGCCACCCAAGGACAGACCAGGCTCTGGTCTCCTTAGCTTTTAGTGAGGAACCAGACTCTGGCTACTGCATGTAAAAGACACACTTGCTGTGGGATCATTAATAAAGCTGCTCCAACAGAGAGGTAGCGCATGCTGACAAGCTCAATACCCGCCATCAGGAAGCCCATTTATTACCTCTCCTGAAGGACGCTCCTTTTTACAAGGACCGTTTGATCAAAAGGTCGATGCTTTTTACAGTCTGAAGTGTTATACTAGGAAATTTGCACCCATACATGTCGAGGTTTACAAATACTATTAAATACAGTAGAGGGCAACCAGCAAGACTTTTGCTCAAACTTGCTTGAAATGCATTAAACTTTTATCAGTGCTTGGAGATGCTGGGGATTGAACCCAGGACCTCATACATGCAAAGCATGCGCTCTACCACTGAGCTACATGCCCGTTTTGTGAATGGCTTTTCGACTTCTGTAGGTTTATAAATACTATTAAATACAGTAGAGGGCACACTACAAGACCAAATTGAAAGACTTTTGCTCAAACTTGCTTGGAATGCATTAAGCATTTAACAGTATTTGGAGATGCTGGGGATTGAACCCAAGGCCTCATACATGCAAAGCATGTTCTCAGTAGACTTCTGGAGGTTTACAAATACTATGAAATATAGTAGGGAGCACTCTACAGAGGCAAATTGAAAGACTTTTGATCAAACTTGCTTGAAATGCATTAAACATTCAACAGCGTTTGGTGATGCTGGGGATTGAAGCCAGGACCTCATAGAAGCAAAGTATGCGCTCTACCACTGAGTTACATCCCCGATTCAGAACTGGTTTTTGGACTTCTGCAGGATCACAAATACCATTAAATACAGTAGAGGGCAACCTGCGAAACCTTTGCTCAAACTTGCTTGAACTGCATTAAACATTTAACAGTGCTTGGAGATGCTGGGGATTGAACCCAGGACCTCATACATGCAAAGCATGCGCTCTACCACTGAGCTACATCCCCAGATGCAAAGAAGTGTTAGTTGTGTGTACTTACAAGTGCTTTTACGCAAGATATCATTTTCATAATGGGTAGTAGGTGTTTTCAGAAATTGTAAGGCATACACGCACACACACACGGCTGAAAAGTCTGGAAAAAAGCTAGTAAAGACAGCTTGGAGATGCTGGGGATTGAACCCAGGACCTCATACATGCAAAGCATGCGCTCTACCACTGAGCTACATCCCCGTGGTTCAGATGTACTTTGGACTATTGGAGGTTTACAAACACTATTAAATACAGTGGAGGGCACGCTACAAGACCAAATTGAAAGACTTTTGTTCAAAGTTGCTTGAAACGCATTAAGCATTTAACAGTATTTGGACATGCTGGGGATTGAACCCAAGGCCTCATACATGGAAAGCATGTGCTCGGTAGACTTCTGGAGGTTTAAAAATACTTTTAAATATAGTAGAGGGCACCCAGCAAGACTTTTGCTCAAACTTGCTTGAAACGCATTAAGCATTTAACAGTATTTGGAGATACTGGGGATTGAACCCAAGGCCTCATACATGCAAAGCATGTGCTCGGTAGACTTCTGGAGGTGTCAGTTGTGTGTACTTACAAGTGCTTTTACGCAAGATATTATTTTCATAGTGAGTAGCATAGTGCTGACAAGCTCAATACCCACCGTCAGGATGCGCTACCATACTTAACACTAGGCCAAAATGATTAGTAAGGACAACAGCTCGTGAGGAAGCCAGTTTATTTCCTCACCTGAAAGACGCTCCTTTTTAAAGGGACCGTTTGATCAAAAGGTCGATTCTTTTTACAGTCTGAAGTTTGCAGGGTTATACTAGGAAATTTGCACCCATACATGTCAGGGGATGAGCGCCCCCTGCTGATCGGCATAAAAACAGCACACGCAGCAGCCTAAGCCTTCCCTAATGGGTCTCCCATCCAACAACAGATGTATGATCACATACATGTCAGGGAATGAGCGCCCCATGTTGATCGGCATAAAAACAGCACAAGCAGCAGCCTAAGCCTTCCCTAATGGGTCTCCCTTCCAACAACAGACCAGGCTGGGGCCTGTTTTTTTTACTGAATAAGCAGAGTCGAGCTACAGCAGGCAAAGGACATGATTTCCCTGTGGGCCCTTGAATACAGCTACTCTAATAGAAAGGTAGCGCATCCTGATAGGCTCAATATGGCCGTCAGGATGCGCTACCATCTTAAACAGTAGGTCAAGTTGATTACATACATGTCAGGGAATGAGTGCCCCCTGCTGGTCGGCCAAAAAATAACTGGCACCAGCAGCATTCCAGGTCTTCTCATATTGGTCAGCCACCCAAGGACAGACCAGGCTCTGGTCTCCTTAGCTTTTAGTGAGGAACCAGACTCTGGCTACTGCATGCAAAAGACACACTTGCTGTGGGATCATTAATAAAGCTGCTCCAACAGAGAGGTAGCGCATGCTGACAAGCTCAATACCCGCCGTCAGGATGCGCTACCATACTTAAGACTAGGCCAAGATGATTAGTAAGGACAACAGTTCGTGAGGAAGCCCATTTATTACCTCTCCTGAAGGACGCTCCTTTTTACAAGGACCGTTTGATCAAAAGGTCGATGCTTTTTACAGTCTGAAGTCTGCAGGGTTATACTAGGAAATTTGCACCCATACATGTCGAGGTTTACAAATACTATTAAATACAGTAGAGGGCAACCAGCAAGACTTTTGCTCAAACTTGCTTGAAATGCATTAAACTTTTACCAGTGCTTGGAGATGCTGGGGATTGAACCCAAGACCTCATACATGTAAAGCATGCGCTCTACCACTGAGCTACATGCCCTTGTTGTGAATGGCTTTTCGACTTCTGTAGGTTTATAAATACTATTAAATACAGTAGAGGGCACACTACAAGACCAAATTGAAAGACTTTTGCTCAAACTTGCTTGGAATGCATTAAGCATTTAACAGTATTTGGAGATGGTGGGGATTGAACCCAAGGCCTCATACATGCAAAGCATGTGCTCAGTAGACTTCTGGAGGTTTACAAATACTATTAAATATAGTACGGGGCACTCTACAGAGGCAAATTGAAAGACTTTTGATCAAACTTGCTTGAAATGCATTAAACATTCAACAGCGTTTGGTGATGCTGGGGACTGAAGCCAGGACCTCATAAAAGCAAAGTACGCGCTCTACCACTGAGTTATATCCCCGATTCAGAACTGGTTTTTGGACTTCTGCAGGATCACAAATACCATTAAATACAGTAGAGGGCAACCTGCGAAACCTTTGCTCAAACTTGCTTGAACTGCATTAAACATTTAACAGTGCTTGGAGATGCTGGGGATTGAACCCAGGACCTCATACATGCAAAGCATGCGCTCTACCACTGAGCTACATCCCCAGATGCAAAGCAGCGTTAGTTGTGTGTACTTACAAGTGCTTTTACGCAAGATATCATTTTCATAGTGGGTAGTAGATGTTTGCAGAAATTGTAAGGCATACACGCGCGCACACACACACACACGGCTGAAAAGTCTGGAAAAAAGCTAGTAAAGATAGCTTGGAGATGCTGGGGATTGAACCCAGGACCTCATACATGCAAAGCATGTTCTCGGTAGACTTCTGGAGGTTTAAAAATACTTTTAAATATAGTAGAGGGCACCCAGCAAGACTTTTGCTCAAACTTGCTTGAAACGCATTAAGCATTTAACAGTATTTGGAGATACTGGGGATTGAACCAAAGGCCTCATACATGCAAAGCATGTGCTCGGTAGACTTCTGGAGGTGTCAGTTGTGTGTACTTACAAGTGCTTTTACGCAAGATATCATTTTCATAGTGAGTAGCATAGTGCTGACAAGCTCAATACCCACCGTCAGGATGCGCTACCATACTTAACACTAGGCCAAGATGATTAGTAAGGACAACAGTTCGTGAGGAAGCCCATTTATTACCTCTCCTGAAGGACGCTCCTTTTTACAAGGACCGTTTGATCAAAAGGTCGATGCTTTTTACAGTCTGAAGTCTGCAGGGTTATACTAGGAAATTTGCACCCATACATGTCAGGGGAAGAATGCCCCCTGTTGATCGGCATAAAAACAGCACAAGCAGCAGCCTTTCCTAATGGGTCTCCCTTCCAAACAACAGACCAGGCTGGGGCCTGCTTAGCTTTACTAAAAAAACAAACTCTGGCTACTGCAGGCAAAGGACACAACTTCACGATGAGCCCTTGAATACAGCCGCTTTAATAGAGGGGTAGCGCATCCTGATAGGCTCAACATGGGCGTCAGGATGCGCTACCATCTTAAACAGTAGGTCAAGTTGATTACATACATGTCAGGGAATGAGCGCCCCCTGCTGGTCGGCCAAAAAATAACTGGCACCAGCAGCATTCCAGGTCTTCTCATATTGGTCAACCACCCAAGGACAGACCAGGCTCTGGTCTCCTTAGCTTTTAGTGAGGAACCAGACTCTGGCTACTGCATGCAAAAGACACACTTGCTGTGGGATCATTAATAAAGCTGCTCCAACAGAGAGGTAGCGCATGCTGACAAGCTCAATACCCGCCGTCAGGATGCGCTACCATACTTAACACTAGGCCAAGATGATTAGTAAGGACAACAGTTCGTGAGGCAGCCCGTTTATTACCTCTCCTGAAGGACGCTCCTTTTTACAAGGACCGTTTGATCAAAAGGTCGATTCTTTTTACAGTCTGAAGTCCGCAGGGTTATACTAGGAAATTTGCACCCCTACATGTCAGGGGAAGAATGCCCCCTGTTGATCGGCATAAAAACAGCACAAGCAGCAGCCTTTCCTAATAGGTCTCCCTTCCAAACAACAGACCAGGCTGGGGCCTGCTTAGCTTTACTAAAAAAATAAACTCTGGCTACTGCAGGCAAAGGACACAACTTCACGATGAGCCCTTGAATACAGCCGCTTTAATAGAGGGGTAGCGCATCCTGATAGGCTCAACATGGGCGTCAGGATGCGCTACCATCTTAAACAGTAGGTCAAGTTGATTGCATACATGTCAGGGAATGAGCGCCCCCTGCTGGTCGGCCAAAAAATAACTGGCACCAGCAGCATTCCAGGTCTTCTCATATTGGTCAGCCACCCAAGGACAGACCAGGCTCTGGTCTCCTTAGCTTTTAGTGAGGAACCAGACTCTGGCTACTGCATGCAAAAGACACACTTGCTGTGGGATCATTAATAAAGCTGCTCCAACAGAGAGGTAGCGCATGCTGACAAGCTCAATACCCGCCGTCAGGATGCGCTACCATACTTAACACTAGGCCAAGATGATTAGTAAGGACAACAGTTCGTGAGGAAGCCAGTTTATTTCCTCACCTGAAGGACGCTCCTTTTTACAAGGACCGTTTGATCAAAAGGTCGATTATTTTTACGGTCTGAAGTCCGCAGGGTTATACTAGGAAATTTGCACCCATACATGTCAGGGGAAGAATACCCCTGTTGATCGGCATAAAAACAGCAGAAGCAGCAGCCTTTCCTAATGGGTCTCCCTTCCAAACAACAGACCAGGCTGGGGCCTGCTTAGCTTTACTAAAAAAACAAACTCTGGCTACTGCAGGCAAAGGACACAACTTCACAATGAGCCCTTGAATACAGCCGCTTTAATAGAGGGGTAGCGCATCCTGATAGGCTCAACATGGGCGTCAGGATGCGCTACCATCTTAAACAGTAGGTCAAGTTGATTACATACATGTCAGGGAATGAGCGCCCCCTGCTGGTCGGCCAAAAAATAACTGGCACCAGCAGCATTCCAGGTCTTCTCATATTGGTCAGCCACCCAAGGACAGACCAGGCTCTGGTCTCCTTAGCTTTTAGTGAGGAACCAGACTCTGGCTACTGCATGCAAAAGACACACTTGCTGTGGGATCATTAATAAAGCTGCTCCAACAGAGAGGTAGCGCATGCTGACAAGCTCAATACCCGCCGTCAGGATGCGCTACCATACTTAACACTAGGCCAAAATGATTAGTAAGGACAACAGTTCGTGAGGAAGCCAGTTTATTTCCTCACCTGAAGGACGCTCCTTTTTACAAGGACCGTTTGATCAAAAGGTCGATTCTTTTTACAGTCTGAAGTCCGCAGGGTTATACTAGGAAATTTGCACCCATACATGTCAGGGGAAGAATGCCCCCTGTTGATCGGCATAAAAACAGCACAAGCAGCAGCCTTTCCTAATGGGTCTCCCTTCCAAACAACAGACCAGGCTGGGGCCTGCTTAGCTTTAATAAGAAAGCAAACTCTGGCTACTACAGGAAAAGGACACGACTTCACAATGGGCCCTTGAATACAGCCGCTTTAATAGAGGGGTAGCGCATCCTGATAGGCTCAATATGGCCGTCAGGATGCGCTACCATCTTAAACAGTAGGTCAAGTTGATTACATACATGTCAGGGAATGAGCGCCCCCTGCTGGTCGGCCAAAAAATAACTGGCACCAGCAGCATTCCAGGTCTTCTCATATTGGTCAGCCACCCAAGGACAGACCAGGCTCTGGTCTCCTTAGCTTTTAGTGAGGAACCAGACTCTGGCTACTGCATGCAAAAGACACACTTGCTGTGGGATCATTAATAAAGCTGCTCCAACAGAGAGGTAGCGCATGCTGACAAGCTCAATACCCGCCGTCAGGATGCGCTACCATACTTAACACTAGGCCAAGATGATTAGTAAGGACAACAGTTCGTGAGGAAGCCCGTTTATTACCTCTCCTGAAGGACGCTCCTTTTTACAAGGACCGTTTGATCAAAAGGTCGATGCTTTTTACAGTCTGAAGTCTGCAGGGTTATACTAGGAAATTTGCACCCATACATGTCGAGGTTTACAAATACTATTAAATACAGTAGAGGGCAACCAGCAAGACTTTTGCTCAAACTTGCTTGAAATGCATTAAACTTTTACCAGTGCTTGGAGATGCTGGGGATTGAACCCAGGACCGCATACATGCAAAGCATGCGCTCTACCACTGAGCTACATCCCCGTGGTTGAGATGTACTTTGGACTATTGGAGGTTTACAAATACTATCAAATACAGTGGAGGGCACGCTACAAGACCAAATTGAAAGACTTTTGCTCAAAGTTGCTTGAAACGCATTAAGCATTTAACAGTATTTGGACATGCTGGGGATTGAACCCAAGGCCTCATACATGGAAAGCATGTTCTCGGTAGACTTCTGGAGGTTTAAAAATACTTTTAAATATAGTAGAGGGCACCCAGCAAGACTTTTCCTCAAACTTGCTTGAAACGCATTAAGCATTTAACAGTATTTGGAGATACTGGGGATTGAACCCAAGGCCTCATACATGCAAAGCATGTGCTCGGTAGACTTCTGGAGGTGTCAGTTGTGTGTACTTACAAGTGCTTTTACGCAAGATATCATTTTCATAGTGAGTAGCATAGTGCTGACAAGCTCAATACCCACCGTCAGGATGCGCTACCATACCTAACACTAGGCCAAGATGATTAGTAAGGACAACAGTTCATGAGGAAGCCAGTTTATTTCCTCACCTGAAAGACGCTCCTTTTCACAAGGACCGTTTGATCAAAAGGTCGATTCTTTTTACAGTCTGAAGTTTGCAGGGTTATACTAGGAAATTTGCACCCATACATGTCAGGGGATGAGCGCCCCCTGCTGATCGGCATAAAAACAGCACACGCAGCAGCCTAAGCCTTCCCTAATGGGTCTTCCTTCCAACAACAGACCAGGCTGGGGCCTGTTTTTTTTTACTGAATAAG
Organism: Labeo catla; assembly: GCA_012976165.1. Classification (NCBI taxonomy): domain Eukaryota; kingdom Metazoa; phylum Chordata; class Actinopteri; order Cypriniformes; family Cyprinidae; genus Labeo; species Labeo catla. The sequence continues at coordinate 16,524 of VONZ01003475.1, forward strand.
CAGAGTCGAGCTACAGCAGGCAAAGGACATGATTTCCCTGTGGGCCCTTGAATACAGCTACTCTAATAGAAAGGTAGCGCATCCTGATAGGCTCAATATGGCCGTCAGGATGCGCTACCATCTTAAACAGTAGGTCAAGTTGATTACATACATGTCAGGGAATGAGCGCCCCCTGCTGGTCGGCCAAAAAATAACTGGCACCAGCAGCATTCCAGGTCTTCTCATATTGGTCAGCCACCCAAGGACAGACCAGGCTCTGGTCTCCTTAGCTTTTAGTGAGGAACCAGACTCTGGCTACTGCATGCAAAAGACACACTTGCTGTGGGATCATTAATAAAGCTGCTCCAACAGAGAGGTAGCGCATGCTGACAAGCTCAATACCCGCCGTCAGGATGCGCTACCATACTTAACACTAGGCCAAGATGATTAGTAAGGACAACAGTTCGTGAGGAAGCCCGTTTATTACCTCTCCTGAAGGACGCTCCTTTTTACAAGGACCGTTTGATCAAAAGGTCGATTCTTTTTACAGTCTGAAGTCCGCAGGGTTATACTAGGAAATTTGCACCCATACATGTCAGGGGAAGAATGCCTCCTGTTGATCGGCATAAAAACAGCACAAGCAGCAGCCTTTCCTAATGGGTCTCCCTTCCAAACAACAGACCAGGCTGGGGCCTGCTTAGCTTTACTAAAAAGACAAACTCTGGCTACTGCAGGCAAAGGACACAACTTCACAATGAGCCCTTGAATACAGCCGCTTTAATAGAGGGGTAGCGCATCCTGATAGGCTCAATATGGGCGTCAGGATGCGCTACCATCTTAAACAGTAGGTCAAGTTGATTACATACATGTCAGGGAATGAGCGCCCCCTGCTGGTCGGCCAAAAAATAACTGGCACCAGCAGCATTCCAGGTCTTCTCATATTGGTCAGCCACCCAAGGACAGACCAGGCTCTGGTCTCCTTAGCTTTTAGTGAGGAACCAGACTCTGGCTACTGCATGCAAAAGACACACTTGCTGTGGGATCATTAATAAAGCTGCTCCAACAGAGAGGTAGCGCATGCTGACAAGCTCAATACCCGCCGTCAGGATGCGCTACCATACTTAACACTAGGCCAAGATGATTAGTAAGGACAACAGTTCGTGAGGAAGCCCATTTATTACCTCTCCTGAAGGACGCTCCTTTTTACAAGGACCGTTTGATCAAAAGGTCGATGCTTTTTACAGTCTGAAGTCTGTAGGGTTATACTAGGAAATTTGCACCCATACATGTCGAGGTTTACAAATACTATTAAATACAGTAGAGGGCAACCAGCAAGACTTTTGCTCAAACTTGCTTGAAATGCATTAAACTTTTACCAGTGCTTGGAGATGCTGGGGATTGAACCCAGGACCTCATACATGCAAAGCATGCACTCTACCACTGAGCTACATCCCCAGATGCAAAGCAGCATTAGTTGTGTGTACTTACAAGTGCTTTTACGCAAGATATCATTTTCATAGTGGGTAGTAGATGTTTGCAGAAATTGTAAGGCATACACGCGCGCACACACACACACACGGCTGAAAAGTCTGGAAAAAAGCTAGTAAAGACAGCTTGGAGATGCTGGGGATTGAACCCAGGACCTCATACATGCAAAGCAAGCGCTCTACCACTGAGCTACATCCCCGTGGTTCAGATGTACTTTGGAGTATTGGAGGTTTACAAATACTATTAAATACAGTGGAGGGCACGCTACAAGACCAAATTGAAAGACTTTTGTTCAAAGTTGCTTGAAACGCATTAAGCATTTAACAGTATTTGGACATGCTGGGGATTGAACCCAAGGCCTCATACATGGAAAGCATGTGCTCGGTAGACTTCTGGAGGTTTAAAAATACTTTTAAATATAGTAGAGGGCACCCAGCAAGACTTTTGCTCAAACTTGCTTGAAACGCATTAAGCATTTAACAGTATTTGGAGATACTGGGGATTGAACCCAAGGCCTCATACATGCAAAGCATGTGCTCGGTAGACTTCTGGAGGTGTCAGTTGTGTGTACTTACAAGTGCTTTTACGCAAGATATTATTTTCATAGTGAGTAGCATAGTGCTGACAAGCTCAATACCCACCGTCAGGATGCGCTACCATACTTAACACTAGGCCAAAATGATTAGTAAGGACAACAGTTCGTGAGGAAGCCAGTTTATTTCCTCACCTGAAAGACGCTCCTTTTTACAAGGACCGTTTGATCAAAAGGTCGATTCTTTTTACAGTCTGAAGTTTGCAGGGTTATACTAGGAAATTTGCACCCATATATGTCAGGGGATGAGCGCCCCCTGCTGATCGGCATAAAAACAGCACACGCAGCAGCCTAAGCCTTCCCTAATGGGTCTCCCATCCAACAACAGATGTATGATCACATACATGTCAGGGAATGAGCGCCCCATGTTGCTCGGCATAAAAACAGCACAAGCAGCAGCCTAAGCCTTCCCTAATGGGTCTCCCTTCCAACAACAGACCAGGCTGGGGCCTGTTTTTTTTTACTGAATAAGCAGAGTCGAGCTACCGCAGGCAAAGGACATGATTTCCCTGTGGGCCCTTGAATACAGCTACTCTAATAGAAAGGTAGCGCATCCTGATAGGCTCAATATGGCCGTCAGGATGCGCTACCATCTTAAACAGTAGGGCAAGTTGATTACATACATGTCAGGGAATGAGCGCCCCCTGCTGGTCGGCCAAAAAATAACTGGCACCAGCAGCATTCCAGGTCTTCTCATATTGGTCAGCCACCCAAGGACAGACCCGGCTCTGGTCTCCTTAGCTTTTAGTGAGGAACCAGACTCTGGCTACTGCATGCAAAAGACACACTTGCTGTGGGATCATTAATAAAGCTGCTCCAACAGAGAGGTAGCGCATGCTGACAAGCTCAATACACGCCGTCAGGATGCGCTACCATACTTAACACTAGGCCAAAATGATTAGTAAGGACAACAGTTCGTGAGGAAGCCAGTTTATTTCCTCACCTGAAGGACGCTCCTTTTTACAAGGACCGTTTGATCAAAAGGTCGATTCTTTTTACGGTCTGAAGTCCGCAGGGTTATACTAGGAAATTTGCACCCATACATGTCAGGGTATGAGCGTCCCCTGTTGATCGGCATAAAAACAGCAAAAGCAGCAGCCTTCCCTAATGGGTCTCCCTTCCAACAACAGACCAGGCTGGGGCCTGCTTAGCTTTACTAAAAAAGCAAACTCTGGCTACTGCAGGGAAAAGACACAACTTCACGATGAGCCCTTGAATACAGCCGCTTTAATAGAGGGGTAGCGCATCCTGATAGGCTCAATATGGCCGTCAGGATGCGCTACCATCTTAAACAGTAGGTCAAGTTGATTACATACATGTCAGGGAATGAGCGCCCCCTGCTGGTCGGCCAAAAAATAACTGGCACCAGCAGCATTCCAGGTCTTCTCATATTGGTCAGCCACCCAGGACAGACCAGGCTCTGGTCTCCTTAGCTTTTAGTGAGGAACCAGACTCTGGCTACTGCATGCAAAAGACACACTTGCTGTGGGATCATTAATAAAGCTGCTCCAACAGAGAGGTAGCGCATGCTGACAAGCTCAATACCAGCCGTCAGGATGCGCTACCATACTTAACACTAGGCCAAGATGATTAGTAAGGACAACAGTTCGTGAGGAAGCCCGTTTATTACCTCTCCTGAAGGACGCTCCTTTTTACAAGGACCGTTTGATCAAAAGGTCGATGCTTTTTACAGTCTGAAGTCTGCAGGGTTATACTAGGAAATTTGCACCCATACATGTCGAGGTTTACAAATACCATTAAATACAGTAGAGGGCTTCCAGCAAGACTTTTGCTCAAACTTGCTTGAAATGCATTAAACTTTTATCAGTGCTTGGAGATGCTGGGGATTGAACCCAGGACCTCATACATGCAAAGCATGCGCTCTACCACTGAGCTACATCCCCATGGTTCGGATGTACTTTGGACTATTGGAGGTTTACAAATACTATTAAATACAGTGGAGGGCACGCTACAAGACCACATTGAAAGACTTTTGCTCAAAGTTGCTTGAAACGCATTAAGCATTTAACAGTATTTGGACATGCTGGGGATTGAACCCAAGGCCTCATACATGGAAAGCATGTGCTCGGTAGACTTCTGGAGGTTTAAAAATACTTTTAAATATAGTAGAGGGCACCCAGCAAGACTTTTGCTCAAACTTGCTTGAAACTCATTAAGCATTTAACAGTATTTGGAGATACTGGGGATTGAACCCAAGGCCTCATACATGCAAAGCATGTGCTCGGTAGACTTCTGGAGGTGTCAGTTGTGTGTACTTACAAGTGCTTT
>VONZ01003476.1:0-20862 GCA_012976165.1 Labeo catla
GGTCTTAGGTGTATGAGGGGGCTCCTGAGCAGCGGGCGGCGCCGCTCCCCTGCGGCGGCCACGACGGCTGGCGGCGAGGCGCGCATCGTGGGCCTCAGCCGGAGACGGAGCAGGTATTTCTTGCTTCTTGGGGGCCGCAGGGGGGCGCCCTCGGCGACGAGCAGGCTGAGGCTGGGCACCCCGGGACTTCGTGGGAGTCGCACGCCGGGGCAAGATGCGCCGAAGAGGCCGGCCTGGGAGACAGGAGCGTCGAGAAAGCGTGCTTTGTCGACATCTGCCATCTGCGCCAGGTTCAGCCAGAGGTGGCGTTCCTGGACCACTAGTGTGGACATCACCTGACCAAGGGACCGCGCCGTGACTTTAGTCGCCCGGAGGGCGAAGTCGGTCGCCGCACGCAGCTCCTGCAAAACCGCTTGGTCAGGACTACCCCTGTGCAGTTCTTTTAACGCTTTGGCCTGATAGACCTGCAGGGTGGCCATGGCGTGCAGGGCGGTGGCGGCCTGGGCCGCAGCACTGTAGGCTTTGCCGGTCAGAGCCGACGAAAGCCTACAGGCTTTGGACGGGAGGCGCGGAGAGCCCCGCCAGGTGGCGGCGTCTTGCGGGCATAAATGCACCGCAACCGCACGCTCAACCTGAGGGACCCCCTCGTACCCCCTGGCCGCCCCGCCATCAAGGGTAGCGAGGGCTGAGGAGGTAAGGCGTGAACGAGCCGAATGAGGGGCCCGCCATGCCTTAACCAGCTCATCGTGCACCTCCGGGAAGAAAGGGACTGGGGGCGAGCGCGGCGGCGCCGCAGACCTCGTCCCCAGAAACCAATCATCCAGCCTCGAAGGATCGGGAGGAGGCACCTTCGGGACCTCCAGCCCGATCCCCTTGGCGGCCCGGAGGAGCATGGCCGACAGTTCGGCGTCCGCCTCAGACGGAGCAGCGACCGCAGAGGGGCGCTGCTCCGCCGAAGTGCCCGCCTCATCTGCCGACCGTTCACCCTCTGATGCTGAGATAGACATCTCTTCCTCCGGGGGAGCACCAAAAGAGACGCTGGGCCCGCTTTTAGACGGGGGAGCGGTCTGTTTGGGCATCACCACGGGACCACGCGGTGGAGCGGAAGCCCGCGGGGTATCAGCCGGCGGGACATTCTGCACCGTCACCTGGAGGTCCCCCAAGCGCCTCGCCGAAGCAGCCGTAAAGCCTTTACGGCTCGCCGAACTACCTCGGGAAGACGACGAGGGGAGCCGTCTCGCGAACGAGAGGCGGGACCTCAACGTGGCCATGGACATGCGCTCGCAATGAACGCACGAACCATCCACAAACGCTGCCTCTACGTGCGCTCGGCCCAGGCACGTGAGACAGCGATCATGACCGCCAACGGAGGTAAGGAAACTACCGCACCCAGAAACGCACGGTCGGAAAGCCATACCGGGACAATGGCTCTCGACGATCGTAAGGAAATTGCTCTCTTAGATCCCGGTTCGCCCAGGGAGGACGCGGCACAACCGTGCGCTCAAACTCGCTGGAAATGCGAGAAGCCGGCTCGTTCCGTTCTCTGTCGGCGGCCGGCTCGCAGGATCTGACACGGCTCGTTGCAGGTGTCGGAGAGGCTTGCTTCTGTCTTCAGTTATGAAATAGCTCGCAGGCGGTGAGGCTCTGAAGCGAAAATCTGAATGAGTGGATGCGCGCCGCCATCTTATATACCCGTATGTACGGGGGAGTGGCGTTGCACGCAAACTCCACTCGCCAATTTCATTGGCCTTTTCTGTAAAGCTCAGAGGTGATTGGTCACTCAGGCGAGTTCCCATATGTAACGTCGTAGTGAAACGACTGAAGGGGAACTAAGTGCATTATTGCCACTGACATTTATGACATGTTCCGATGGATTGTGTCACTGAAAACTGTCCATTCTGGGAAAAACACGGAATTAACCTATGGGTCACTATGAAAACCCCATTTACAGTTGCATCTGTTACTGTAAACTTTGATTTTGGTACCGACATCTATTAATATAGTTGGCCAGCGTAATCTATCTCATCTATGGCTTTAATAAAAAAATAATAATTTATAGAATTATGCAATAAGAAATGAAACAATTTTATGACAGTGTGATGTTTTATTAACGTATTTAACAAAACATTCAAGCAAACAAATAAGGGACACAAGACAACTATTAAACACATGAAGAAGCCTACGTTGCAAGGTTATAATAGTTTTGGATTTTTCATTAGTTTTAGTTTTTATTTCGTTTTGACTTTTTGTTTTCAAATTCAGTTAGTTTTAATTAGTTTTTAGAGGCAGATTTACTAGTTTTTATTAGTTTTTATATTTTGAAATTGCTTAGTTGTAACGCCAAGCCAGCAGAGGGAGCTCTCACCCTAGGACTGCTTGCACGCTCCCTCTGCTGCTTCTACTGTTACTTCCTGTTTGTCACTATATAAAGACTGGCCATGTGCTTAGTACTTCGTGAAGTATTGCCAGTTTAACCTGCCTTACCGAGCGTTTATATTTACTCTGTTGGATTACCTGTTGCTACCTTGCTTTGTTTATGGACTGTTGAGTTTACGGATTACCCCTGTCGGATTGTTTGCCATTTCTGGACTGACTTCACGGTATTCGACCCACTGCCTGCTTTATCTCTCTGCTGCTTGGATTACGTTTACGTTTTGTATACTGTTGGACTGCTTTTCTGGTTATTGACCCTCTGCCTGTTCCCACGTTTATGTTTGCTGTCGTTTGTAATAAACTTCCGCAATTGGATTTGAACGCCGCCTCAGCGTCCTTGTTACATTAGTTTTAGTTTAGTTTTTATTAGTTACAGTGTTAGTTTTAGTTTGTTTTTTTTTTTTTGTAAATTAGGATATTTGTCAGGTGCATGAATCAAAATCACCAGAATAAGTATTGTATAATAAAAACTCAACCAAAGATACATTTTGAAACATGTATTCAGAGGACACATGAACACCCATCCTCAAATTGAAATACAACAGCCCACAAGATAACAGCCCTAAGTACAATATTTGTGCAATGCTGCTTCTGAGGTTAGATACACAGTGTGCAGAGTACAAATTAACATAGCCAACAGACTGGCTATCGCTTCTCTTTCGGGGGAGGGCGGGCGAGAGGCTAGCTTGTCCAGGTACTCTTGGTTCGCCTTTTTGTGTGAGCTTTTCAAATGGACTTTCAGATTCGTGGGGTTTTTTCCCCTTGAGAAGTATTCCACATATTGTATCACCTGCTTCTACAACAAGGCACTTACTTTTATTTTTGACACTGTCATAATCAAAGAAATCCCAAATAGGACTCTGCCGCTTTCTTCCGACTTTCGCTGCAGCCATCACGCTAGCCGGCGGCGTCGCGGACAGACTATGGACACGTGACGTCACAGACTACGTGGTGCCATACGGGTCAAACACCTGGCTTAAAACTGGCAGCATGAAGTAAACAGATTTTAATTCAACCCAAAAGGCTTATGTATTTACAAAGACGAAAACGAAGGACGTTTTTGCTATAATATTAGTTCGTTTAAGTTCATTTTGTATACACACAAAACAGTTTCAGTTAGTTTTCTTTTTTTTTTTAACTCTCGTTGTTATTTTTATTTCAGTTAACGAAAACGCTTTTTTAATTCTAGTTGTAGTTTTTTCATTCGTTTTCGTTAACTATAATAACCTTGCTACGTTGTAATACAAATTAACTCCGCCATGTAATTAATATGTTGGACATTAATCGAAACTGTCATCAATTAAATACCTCTACGTTTTACTCCGGCTGTCAGCGGCAGTGCCACTGGAGGAACCGCAACACAGAGTGACATCCTGCGACCAATGTCAGTAACACTGACACAATCCATCGACACGTCACACAAGCAAATAAATACAAATTAATTCCGCGATGAAAGGAATGCTATGTTTGATAGAAACGTGTCATAAATATAGTTAAGCAGTTAAGTGCCTGTGTTACACGCTCTACGTTAAACTCCAGTTGACAGCGGCAGTGTCACTCCAGGTCCCACAGCAGTGACATGTTCATGTGACACTGACACTGACACAATCCATCGGCACATGTCACAAGTGTCACTGGCACATGCCACTCTGCGGTGACACATGTCACTGAAAACCGGAAGTGTCACTCGATGTGTCACTGAGCAGTGGCATGTGCCAATGGCTTCGGTGCGTCAGATGTCATGTCACTTAATGTTAATACTGCCTCTCCAGCTGAGTGTGACATACGATGTCAGAATAAAAGCTCTCTCTTAAAGGAGCCTTTACAACAATTTTATATGGTGCATATATTTAACGCAATGCACGTCGCTAGAGTTCATTTTTCTAGCTGACTAACATTTTTTGGTCACCGAAAGTTTTTTCTGAGGCTGGCTGGTTGGACAGATTTTATTACTCGATGCATTAGAGTGTCACGTTTAGTGAGGTTGAAACCTCAGACTTGAAAGTGCTGGATCTATGATCTACTCACTGTGATTGTTTTTTGTATGTGTGAGTAGATTAGATGAATGACTGAAACTCTTCCCACATGCAGTGCAGTGATATGGTTTCTCTCCAGTGTGGACCCTATCATGTCTTTTCAGAGCTCCTGAATGACTGAATCTCTTGTCACAGTGTGAACACTGTGTCTTCAGGACACTGTGTCTTCAGGATTACTGAACCTACTGCTCCAATGCTGAAGGGTTCCAGGGTTCAGTAATCCTGAAGACATTGATTAGGTTGTTCAGGTGTTTTTGGGATTGGAGCTGAACTCTGCAGGACAGCAGCTCTCTAAGACTGAACTTACCTTTGATCTAAAAACATTGGTCACCAAATGTTTTTTCTGAGGCTGGCTGGTTGGACAGATTTTATTACTCGATGCATTAGAGTGTCACGTTTAGTGAGGTTGAAACCTCAGACTTGAAAGTGCTGGATCTATGATCTACTCACTGTGATTGTTTTTTGTATGTGTGAGTAGATTAGATGAATGACTGAAACTCTTCCCACATGCAGTGCAGTGATATGGTTTCTCTCCAGTGTGGACCCTATCATGTCTTTTCAGAGCTCCTGAATGACTGAATCTCTTGTCACAGTGTGAACACATGTAGGGTTTCTCTCCAGTGTGAGTCATCTCATGTTTTTTCAGAGTTCCTGAGTCAATGAATCTCTTGTCACAGTGTGAACACATGTAGGGTTTCTCTCCAGTGTGAGTCATCTCATGTTTTTTCAGAGTTCCTGACTGAATGAATCTCTTGTCACAGTGTGAACACATGTAGGGTTTCTCTCCAGTGTGGATCCTCTCATGTTTTTTCAGATTTCCTGACTGACTGAATCTCTTGTCGCAGTATGAACACATGTACGGTTTCTCTCCAGTGTGGACCCTCTGGTGCTCTTTCAATTGTTGAGCTGTAGTAAAAGTCTTCTCGCACTCAAAGCACATATAAGCTTTTTCAGAGTGCATTTTCTGATGTACTTTTAAATTACGCAGCCGTGAAAAACTCTTTCCACATAAAGAACATGAAGATGGTTTCTCATCTGAATGAATTGCCAGGTGATTCTTAAGGTTTGCAGCCCACAAAAATGATTTTCCACATTGATCACATTTATGTGGTCTCTCTCCAGTGTGGATGTTCATGTGCATTTTAAGGATTCCTGATTGTCTGAAACTCTTCCCGCACTGATCACATGTGAATGGTTTCTCTTCAGTGTGGATCCTCATGTGAGCAATGAGATTCGCCTTGCATGTCAAACTCTTTCCACACAGAGTGCAGGTGAAACTCTTCTCGCTTTTTCTTTTCAGTAAAGACACTCTCTCAGTCTGTGAGTGAGTTTTTTCTCTAGTTTTGCCATGATGATGTTTCTGTTCTTCACTCTCCTCATTCTCCTCCATCAGGTCTGAAATGAAAGTAAAAAATTACAATACAATTAAATCCTTAAAAAGAGAAATCAGAAATGTGAAGTGAAAGCAAACAAGGGATACACAAAATTATGATAAATGTGGTGCATTTTATAAAATGAGGTACAATTATCAATATTGGGGTAGGCAAGTTTGGTCCTACAGACTTCAGCTCCAATGCTGAAGGGTTCCAGGGTTCAGTAATCCTGAAGACATTGATTAGCTTGTTCAGGTGTGTTTGGGTTTGGAGCTGAATCTGCAGGACAGCAGCTCTCTAAGACTGAACTTGCCTTTGATCTAAATAAAAAAAAACAAACAAACAAAAAAAAAAAAAAAACACGCAAAACAAAATATGGGCAAAACCCTCCCAGACCGAGGGAGATTGACAGTTATTGACAGTTATTTTGTGTTTCTTACGTTTGTGAATAATCACACCAACTGTTGTCACCTTCTCAACAAGCTGCTTGGTGATGGTCTTGTAGCCCATTCCAGCCTTATGTTAATAACATGTTGCTAGCATTATTAGCAAGTTATTAACATGTTGCTAACATGTTTCTAGCATGATTAGCATGTTACTAGCATGATTCTAGCATGATTAGCAAGTTATTAACATGTCACTAGCATGATTAGCAAGTTACTAGCATGATTCTAGTTGCTAAGCTTGGCTAAACAGATAAATAGATTAAAAATATTAGAATGGAAGTTTGAATTGATTAGAAATAGTACATAGAAGGGAATTCTTGACTTAGTCTCAGGGGATTCTGGGAGTTTAAATTTGAATTTTGACAGTTGGCTCAATGATGCAGTTGTGAAAAACTCTGTCCACATAAAGAACATGAATGTGGTTTCTCTAGTTAATAATTGTATTTTATTGACAAAATATTTTAGTTTGTCTTGTATATTTCTAATATTAGATCAGATAACATTTTAAGCTGTCATATGGTCAGGTTACAATGTAGCCCACCATTAATGGAATTTTGGTTTCTCAGTCCATGACCCCTTTAAAATTACATAATAATATTTCTACTCCAATTTGTTTTTTGAAATATAAACATTTGAATGGTGGCTGTCACAATTCAATCAGAAATTAAATATTGAAAAAAGGAAATTTACAATGAATGTTTTATATGGTGCATATATTTATCACAATGTCACGTCGCTAGAGTTCATTTTTCTAGCTGATTAACATTTTTTGGTCACCAAATGTTTTTTTCTGAGGCTGGCTGGTTGGACAGACTTTATTACTCGATGCATTAGAGTGTCACGTTTAGTGAGGTTGAAACCTCAGACTTGAAAGTGCTGGATCTATGATCTACTCACTGTGATTGTTTTTTGTATGTGTGAGTAGATAAGATGAACGACTGAAACTCTTCCCACATGCAGTGCAGTGATACGGTTTCTCTCCAGTGTGGATCCTCTCATGTCTTTTCAGAGTTCCTGAGTTAGTGAATCTCTTGTCACAGTGTGAACACTTGTAGGGTTTCTCTCCAGTGTGAGTCATCTCATGTTTTTTCAGAGATCCTGACTGAATGAATCTCTTGTCACAGTGTGAACACATGTAGGGTTTCTCTCCAGTGTGGATCCTCTCATGTTTTTTCAGATTTCCTGACTGACTGAATCTCTTGTCGCAGTATGAACACATGTACGGTTTCTCTCCAGTGTGGACCCTCTGGTGCTCTTTCAATTGTTGAGCTGTAGTAAAAGTCTTCTCGCACTCAAAGCACATATAAGCTTTTTCAGAGTGCATTTTCTGATGTACTTTTAAATTACGCAGCCGTGAAAAACTCTTTCCACATAAAGAACATGAAGATGGTTTCTCATCTGAATGAATTGCCAGGTGATTCTTAAGGTTTGCAGCCCACAAAAATGATTTTCCACATTGATCACATTTATGTGGTCTCTCTCCAGTGTGGATGTTCATGTGCATTTTAAGGATTCCTGATTGTCTGAAACTCTTCCCGCACTGATCACATGTGAATGGTTTCTCTTCAGTGTGGATCCTCATGTGAGCAATGAGATTCGCCTTGCATGTCAAACTCTTTCCACACAGAGTGCAGGTGAAACTCTTCTCGCTTTTTCTTTTCAGTAAAGACACTCTCTCAGTCTGTGAGTGAGTTTTTTCTCTAGTTTTGCCATGATGATGTTTCTGTTCTTCACTCTCCTCATTCTCCTCCATCAGGTCTGAAATGAAAGTAAAAAATTACAATACAATTAAATCCTTAAAAAGAGAAATCAGAAATGTGAAGTGAAAGCAAACAAGGGATACACAAAATTATGATAAATGTGGTGCATTTTATAAAATGAGGTACAATTATCAATATTGGGGTAGGCAAGTTTGGTCCTACAGACTTCAGCTCCAATGCTGAAGGGTTCCAGGGTTCAGTAATCCTGAAGACATTGATTAGCTTGTTCAGGTGTGTTTGGGTTTGGAGCTGAATCTGCAGGACAGCAGCTCTCTAAGACTGAACTTGCCTTTGATCTAAATAAAAAAAAACAAACAAACAAAAAAAAAAAAAAAACACGCAAAACAAAATATGGGCAAAACCCTCCCAGACCGAGGGAGATTGACAGTTATTGACAGTTATTTTGTGTTTCTTACGTTTGTGAATAATCACACCAACTGTTGTCACCTTCTCAACAAGCTGCTTGGTGATGGTCTTGTAGCCCATTCCAGCCTTATGTTAATAACATGTTGCTAGCATTATTAGCAAGTTATTAACATGTTGCTAACATGTTTCTAGCATGATTAGCATGTTACTAGCATGATTGATTCTTCCCATTTGCCAGGCTTGGCTGTCAGATAAATAGATTAAAATATTAGAAATGGAAGTTTGAATTGATTAGAAATAGTACATAGAAGGGAATTTTAACCTTAGTCTCAGGGAATTCTGGGAGTTTAAATTTGAACCCTTGAAGCTACTAACATGCAGCTAGAAAACTCTGTCCATAAAGAACATGGAATGTGTTTCTAGTTAATAATTGTATTTTATTGACAAAATATTTTAGTTTGTCTCTAGGCATTTCTAATATTAGATCAGATAACATTTTGCTGTCATATGGTCAGGTTACAATGTAGCCCACCATTAAGGGAATTTTGGTTTCTCAGTCCACACCCCTTTAAAAATGACATAATATTTCTACTCCAATTTGTTTTTTGAAATATAAACATTTGAATGGTGGCTGTCACAATTCAATCAGAAATTAAATATTGAAAAAAGGAAAATTTACAATGAATGTTTTATATGCTGCATATATTTAACAATGCACCTCGCTAGAGTTAATTTTTCTAGCTGATTAACATTTTTCGGTCACAAAATGTTTTTTCTGAGGCTGGCTGGTTGGACAGATTTTATTACTCGATGCATTAGAGTGTCGCGTTTAGTGAGGTTGAAACCTCAGACTTGAAAGTGCTGGATCTATGATCTACTTTTTTTTTTTTTTTTTTTGTATGTGTGAGTAGATTAAATGAATATCTGAAACTCTTCCCACATGCAGTGCAGTGATACTGTTTCTCTCCAGTGTGGATCATCTCATGTCTTTTCAGAGTTCCTGAGTCAGTGAATCTCTTGTCACAGTATGAACACATGTAGGGTTTCTCTCCAGTGTGGACCCTCTGGTGCTGTTTCAATTGTTGAGCTGTAATAAAAGCCTTCTCGCACTCAAAGCACATATAAGCTTTTTCACCAGAGTGTATTTTCTGATGTAGTTTTAAATGAATCAGCCGTGAAAAACTCTTTCCACATAAAGAACATGAATATGGTTTCTCCTTTGAATGAACTGTCAAGTGATCTTTCAGGCTTGCAGCCCACAAAAATTATTTTCCACATTGATCACATGTATGTGGTTTCTCTCCAGTGTGGATGTTTATGTGTTTCTTAAGGTGTACTGATGAGGTGAAACTCTTCCCGCACTTCTCTCCAGTGTGGATCCTCATATGAAGATTGAGATTCTTCTTGCATGTCAAACTCTTTCCACAGTGAGTGCAGGTGTAACTCTTCTCATTTTTTCTTTTCAGTAAAGAAACTCTTTCGGTCTGTGAGTGAGTTTTTTCTCTAGTTTTGCCATGATGCTGTTTCGGCTCTTCACTCTCCTCCATCAGCTTTGAAATTAAAGTAAAAAAATTACAATACAATTAAATCCTTAAAAAGAGAAATCAGAAATGTGAAGTGAAAGCAAACAAGGGATACACAAAATTACGATAATTTTGGTGCATTTTATAAAATGAGGTACAATTATTGTAGCGGCCCCTTTGGCACGTCCAAGATATAAAGCAGAGAGTCTTGACGGGTGTTTGCAGTTTTATTAAGCTTTGGTGCAATAAACTTAAATAATGCCGTGATTATTTTACTCCTTTACATCACAGCACTTCAATGCACCACGTTCAACCTTATCCATACTGCATCCTTTATCACCGTAAAACTATACAAAAGAAACATAACAGAAATTAAACTCCAGCAGTACGTATGCAATATGTGACAATATAAACTTAACAGCATTAAACAGTGTGATGCACTCAAACAGGATTACTTTTCCACAAAATAAGAAGTAAACACAACAGCATGAAATACATTATAAATTTAACGTACCTCGTCCCGCTATTGCCAAGAAAAAAGGGGGGCTAAACACAATTTCCCGATATAATAAACTTTAAATGCTGCTCTGAAGCGAGCACTATACAACACACATGAGACCTTTCTTCTCTTGTACCGCAGCTCTAACCTTAAGTTCCCTTGCGCCCTCTAGTGATGCCTTAAAATAAAACAACAAGGGGCAAGTGGTCATTACAATTATCAATATTGGGGTAGTGTAACGCCACGCCAGCAGAGGGAGCCCTCACCTGAGTACTGACCGTACGCTCCCTCTGCTGCTTCTACTTCCACTTCCTGTTTGGCACTACTTAAGCGATCACCATGTGCTTCTCCAGTGCGAAGTATTGCCAGTTTCACCTGCCTTACCGAGCGTTTACTATTACTCTGTCTGATTACCTGCTGCCGTCTTGCTTTGTTCTGGATATCGAGTTTACGGATTACCCCTATTTGGATTGTTTGACTGTGTGGACTGCTTTCAAGGTTTGACCCCGTATCTGCCTGTGTATTATTGCTCTCTGGATTTCCCCTCACTGCTTTGTTTGCTTTATTGGACTGTTTCTTCGGTATTTGACCCACTGCCTGCTCAAACTCTCTGCTGATTGGATTACGATTGTGTTGTGTATGCTATTGGACTGCCTTTCCGGTATTGACCCCTTGCCTGTTTTTCTGTACTCTGCTTACTTTAATAAACAACCGCACATGGATTCTACTTCTGCCTCAGCGTCTTCGTTACAGAATACTTCGCCCACTATGAATCCAGCGGAAGTTACTAACCTCCAGGCGGCATTCGCTTATCAAAGCGAAATACTGAAGAGCTACCAGGAACAACTCAGCAAACTCCAGTCCATCAACGAACACCTGACACAGTACATCCGGTCGCTACCTCCTCCCTCGTCTAGGACGGTAAGCTTTGCTTTACCTGACAAATTTGACGGTACTGCTGAGTTATGTAAGGGGTTCGTTCGTCATTTTGCCCTTCTCAATAACCGTTCTTTCACTCTACCCATTGTCTTGGAAAATGATACTCTGTCTCTCGAATTAACCACCATGATAGATTCGGGAGCAGCGCTGAATATCACCGACCGTGCTGTGGTGGAGAAATACCAGATCCCCGTTCAACCTTGCATACCTCCTATAAAGATCAAAACCATCGACGACACCCTCATCGGAGATGGGATCACTCATCAGACGAAAACACTCACACTCAAGGTTGGCCTGCTACACCACGAATCAATTTCCTTCTACGTCGTCGACTCTCCTAAGCACGAGGCTATACTAGGATTTCCCTGGCTCTCGATTCACGACCTGAACATCTCCTGGTATCATGGTGAGCTGACACATTGGTCTACTTTCTGCCAAAAAAACTGCTTCTCAGTCAAACCCCAACCCTGTTACACCACAACTGTTGAAAGTCCCATCACCCACAAGACCGTTACCATCCCATCCTGCTATAATGACTTATTGGAAGTGTTTAGCAAGACCAAGGCCACACAGCTTCCACCCCACCGTCCCTGGGATTGTGCCATTGATCTCCTTCCGAATGCCATGCCTCCCAAGAGTAAAGTTTATCCCCTTTCACAGAAAGAAACTCAAGCCATGGACGAGTATATTAACGAGGCTATAGACTCAGGGTTTATCCAACCTTCTACTTCCCCTGCGGCGGCAGGCTTCTTCTTCGTTGAAAAGAAGGACTGAGGACTAAGACCCTGCATCGACTATAGAGGTCTGAATAATGTCACGGTTAAATTTCATTATCCCCTTCCCCTAGTACCCTCTGCCTTAGAACAGCTACGTGAAGCCACCATATATACCAAACTTGACCTGAGAAGTGCTTATAACCTGATCCGAATTTGTGAAGGAGTTGAATGGAAGACCGCCTTCCTCACCACTAGGGGGCACTATGAGTACCGGGTGATGCCCTATGGGATGGCCAACTCCCCAGCGGTGTTTCAATCCTTCATCAACGAAATCTTCAAGGACCTTCTCAACAAATCTGTCATCGCCTACATTGACGATATTCTGGTCTATTCAAAGACAAGAGAAGAACATGTTGATCATGTGCGTACCGTCCTGTCAAGACTTCTCCAGAATCAATTGTATGTGAAGGCAGAGAAATGTGAGTTCCACGTTCACCAAACCTCATTCCTAGGATACCATATCAGCCATCAAGGGGTCAAGATGGACGCTTCAAAAATCCAGGCAGTCACAGAATGGCCACAACCAACCACTATAAAAGAGTTGCAACGTTTCCTGGGTTTTGCGAACTTCTACCGGAGGTTAATTCGGAATTACAGCATGGTTGCGGCCCCATTAACCTCACTTCTAAAGGGTAAACCATCCAAACTAGCATGGACGGAAAGGGCCAGCCAAGCTTTTGCCTCCCTCAAGGAGAGATTCACCTCGGCCCCCATCCTGAAACACCCCGATCCCAGCCTACCGTTTATTGTGGAAGTGGACGCTTCGGATTGCGGGATAGGAGCAGTCCTGACGCAAGACACGGTCAGCCAGGCAAATTGTTTCCATGTGCATTCTTTTCCAGGAAATTAACCCAAGCCGAATGCAACTACGATGTGGGGAATAAAGAACTTCTGTCAATGAAAGCAGCAATCGAAGAATGGCGACATTAGCTTGAGGGTGCAACTCATCCCTTTCAAGTTATTACTGATCATAAGAACTTAGAGTATATCAAGGGAGCGAAACGTCTAAACCCCAGGCAGGCCCGCTGGGCACTCTTCTTCACTCGGTTCCAGTTCACAGTCACTTACAGGCCAGGCAGTAAAAATAGTAAAGCCGATGCTCTCTCACGACGGCATGATCCTCCCCTCGAGCAACAACCTCCTGAACCCATACTTCCACCTACGGTCATTCTTGCCCCAATCTCCTGGGATATCATGGAAGAGATTCAGCATGAGCAACAACACGAGCCACCACCCACCACCTGTCCTTAGAACAAGCACTATGTACCTAGCAACCTACGGAATCGTGTGATGCAGTGGGTCCACTCCTCCCTAAGTGCAGGACATCCAGGTATCTCTCGAACCCTCAAACTAATCCAAAACACATTCTGGTGGCCCTCCATTAACAAAGATGTCACATCATTTGTAAAATCATGCTCTCTCTGTGCTCAATCCAAGACCCCCAAAGAACTACCCTCCGGCCTTCTCGAACCACTTCCCATCCCACAACGCCCATGGTCACATCTATCCATTGATTTCATCACCGACTTACCACCCTCCAACGAATTCACCACCATACTGGTAACTATTGATCGCTTCTCCAAGTCTTGTCGCCTCATACCTCTGAAAAGCCTACCCTCCGCCATGGAAACCGCTCTTGCTCTGTTCCACAACGTATTCCGCATTTATGGCCTCCCCGAGGATATAGTGAGTGATAGGGGCACTCAATTCACCTCTCAAGTTTGGAGGGCATTCTGTAAGCAACTAGACATCAATGTGAGTCTGACCTCAGGATATCACCCTCAGGCTAATGGTCAGGTGGAATGATTAAAGCAAGAGATTGGGCGTTATCTGAGAACGTATTGTAACCGTGAACAACATAGATGGTCAAAATTCCTCCCATGGGCTGAATATGCCCATAATTCGCTAACCCATTGGTCTACAGGTCTCACCCCCTTTCAGTGTGTCCTGGGGTTTCAACCTCCGATGTTCCCGTGGTCAGGCGAACCATCCTCAGTCCCTGCGGTCGATGACTGGATCAGGCGTAGCGAGAGGGTGTGGGACAGCACTCACGTTCGTCTCCAGCGGGCTGTCAGGACACAGGAACTGCAAGCCAACAGACGACGTCGCCCACACCCCTCCTACCAACCTGGGCAACGGGTCTGGCTCTCCACTCCGGACATCAAGTTGTGGCTGCTCAGCAGGAAGCTCTCCCCAAGGTACGTAGGTCCCTTCAAAATTCTACGGAGAATTAATGAGGTTACCTATCAGTTAGAGCTTCCTGCTAACTATCGTATCTCTCCCTCCTTCCATGTCTCCCTCCTGAAACCAGTCCACCCGGACGCTGACCCCGGCCATGAAGCCCCAGAACCACTACCACCCTTGGATATTGACGGGACTCCCGCCTATCAGGTGAAAGAGTTGCTGGACTCGCGCCGTCGAGGGGGTCAGCTCCAGTACCTGGTGGACTGGGAGGGGTATGGACCTGAGGAGAGATCGTGGGTGGCCGCCCGTGACATCCTGGACCTATCACTCATCGAAGAAATTCATCGAGCCAGACCCGACCGACCTGCACCACGACCACAGGGACGTCCACGTCGAGCTCCAGGAGTCGCTCCTGGGGGGGGGATTCTGTAACGCCACGCCAGCAGAGGGAGCCCTCACCCGAGTACTGACCGTACGCTCCCTCTGCTGCTTCTACTTCCACTTCCTGTTTGGCACTACTTAAGCGATCACCATGTGCTTCCCCAGTGCGAAGTATTGCCAGTTTCACCTGCCTTACCGAGCGTTTACTATTACTCTGTCTGATTACCTGCTGCCGTCTTGCTTTGTTCTGGATATCGAGTTTACGGATTACCCCTATTTGGATTGTTTGACTGTGTGGACTGCTTTCAAGGTTTGACCCCGTATCTGCCTGTGTATTATTGCTCTCTGGATTTCCCCTCACTGCTTTGTTTGCTTTATTGGACTGTTTCTTCGGTATTTGACCCACTGCCTGCTCAAACTCTCTGCTGATTGGATTACGATTGTGTTGTGTATGCTATTGGACTGCCTTTCCGGTATTGACCCCTTGCCTGTTTTTCTGTACTCTGCTTACTTTAATAAACAACCGCACATGGATTCTACTTCTGCCTCAGCGTCTTCGTTACAGAATACTTCGCCCACTATGAATCCAGCGGAAGTTACTAACCTCCAGGCGGCATTCGCTTATCAAAGCGAAATACTGAAGAGCTACCAGGAACAACTCAGCAAACTCCAGTCCATCAACGAACACCTGACACAGTACATCCGGTCGCTACCTCCTCCCTCGTCTAGGACGGTAAGCTTTGCTTTACCTGACAAATTTGACGGTACTGCTGAGTTATGTAAGGGGTTCGTTCGTCATTTTGCCCTTCTCAATAACCGTTCTTTCACTCTACCCATTGTCTTGGAAAATGATACTCTGTCTCTCGAATTAACCACCATGATAGATTCGGGAGCAGCGCTGAATATCACCGACCGTGCTGTGGTGGAGAAATACCAGATCCCCGTTCAACCTTGCATACCTCCTATAAAGATCAAAACCATCGACGACACCCTCATCGGAGATGGGATCACTCATCAGACGAAAACACTCACACTCAAGGTTGGCCTGCTACACCACGAATCAATTTCCTTCTACGTCGTCGACTCTCCTAAGCACGAGGCTATACTAGGATTTCCCTGGCTCTCGATTCACGACCTGAACATCTCCTGGTATCATGGTGAGCTGACACATTGGTCTACTTTCTGCCAAAAAAACTGCTTCTCAGTCAAACCCCAACCCTGTTACACCACAACTGTTGAAAGTCCCATCACCCACAAGACCGTTACCATCCCATCCTGCTATAATGACTTATTGGAAGTGTTTAGCAAGACCAAGGCCACACAGCTTCCACCCCACCGTCCCTGGGATTGTGCCATTGATCTCCTTCCGAATGCCATGCCTCCCAAGAGTAAAGTTTATCCCCTTTCACAGAAAGAAACTCAAGCCATGGACGAGTATATTAACGAGGCTATAGACTCAGGGTTTATCCAACCTTCTACTTCCCCTGCGGCGGCAGGCTTCTTCTTCGTTGAAAAGAAGGACTGAGGACTAAGACCCTGCATCGACTATAGAGGTCTGAATAATGTCACGGTTAAATTTCATTATCCCCTTCCCCTAGTACCCTCTGCCTTAGAACAGCTACGTGAAGCCACCATATATACCAAACTTGACCTGAGAAGTGCTTATAACCTGATCCGAATTTGTGAAGGAGTTGAATGGAAGACCGCCTTCCTCACCACTAGGGGGCACTATGAGTACCGGGTGATGCCCTATGGGATGGCCAACTCCCCAGCGGTGTTTCAATCCTTCATCAACGAAATCTTCAAGGACCTTCTCAACAAATCTGTCATCGCCTACATTGACGATATTCTGGTCTATTCAAAGACAAGAGAAGAACATGTTGATCATGTGCGTACCGTCCTGTCAAGACTTCTCCAGAATCAATTGTATGTGAAGGCAGAGAAATGTGAGTTCCACGTTCACCAAACCTCATTCCTAGGATACCATATCAGCCATCAAGGGGTCAAGATGGACGCTTCAAAAATCCAGGCAGTCACAGAATGGCCACAACCAACCACTATAAAAGAGTTGCAACGTTTCCTGGGTTTTGCGAACTTCTACCGGAGGTTAATTCGGAATTACAGCATGGTTGTGGCCCCATTAACCTCACTTCTAAAGGGTAAACCATCCAAACTAGCATGGACGGAAAGGGCCAGCCAAGCTTTTGCCTCCCTCAAGGAGAGATTCACCTCGGCCCCCATCCTGAAACACCCCGATCCCAGCCTACCGTTTATTGTGGAAGTGGACGCTTCGGATTGCGGGATAGGAGCAGTCCTGACGCAAGACACGGTCAGCCAGGCAAATTGTTTCCATGTGCATTCTTTTCCAGGAAATTAACCCAAGCCGAATGCAACTACGATGTGGGGAATAAAGAACTTCTGTCAATGAAAGCAGCAATCGAAGAATGGCGACATTAGCTTGAGGGTGCAACTCATCCCTTTCAAGTTATTACTGATCATAAGAACTTAGAGTATATCAAGGGAGCGAAACGTCTAAACCCCAGGCAGGCCCGCTGGGCACTCTTCTTCACTCGGTTCCAGTTCACAGTCACTTACAGGCCAGGCAGTAAAAATAGTAAAGCCGATGCTCTCTCACGACGGCATGATCCTCCCCTCGAGCAACAACCTCCTGAACCCATACTTCCACCTACGGTCATTCTTGCCCCAATCTCCTGGGATATCATGGAAGAGATTCAGCATGAGCAACAACACGAGCCACCACCCACCACCTGTCCTTAGAACAAGCACTATGTACCTAGCAACCTACGGAATCGTGTGATGCAGTGGGTCCACTCCTCCCTAAGTGCAGGACATCCAGGTATCTCTCGAACCCTCAAACTAATCCAAAACACATTCTGGTGGCCCTCCATTAACAAAGATGTCACATCATTTGTAAAATCATGCTCTCTCTGTGCTCAATCCAAGACCCCCAAAGAACTACCCTCCGGCCTTCTCGAACCACTTCCCATCCCACAACGCCCATGGTCACATCTATCCATTGATTTCATCACCGACTTACTACCCTCCAACGAATTCACCACCATACTGGTAACTATTGATCGCTTCTCCAAGTCTTGTCGCCTCATACCTCTGAAAAGCCTACCCTCCGCCATGGAAACCGCTCTTGCTCTGTTCCACAACGTATTCCGCATTTATGGCCTCCCCGAGGATATAGTGAGTGATGGGGCACTCAATTCACCTCTCAAGTTTGGAGGGCATTCTGTAAGCAACTAGACATCAATGTGAGTCTGACCTCAGGATATCACCCTCAGGCTAATGGTCAGGTGGAATGATTAAAGCAAGAGATTGGGCGTTATCTGAGAACGTATTGTAACCGTGAACAACATAGATGGTCAAAATTCCTCCCATGGGCTGAATATGCCCATAATTCGCTAACCCATTGGTCTACAGGTCTCACCCCCTTTCAGTGTGTCCTGGGGTTTCAACCTCCGATGTTCCCGTGGTCAGGCGAACCATCCTCAGTCCCTGCGGTCGATGACTGGATCAGGCGTAGCGAGAGGGTGTGGGACAGCACTCACGTTCGTCTCCAGCGGGCTGTCAGGACACAGGAACTGCAAGCCAACAGACGACGTCGCCCACACCCCTCCTACCAACCTGGGCAACGGGTCTGGCTCTCCACTCCGGACATCAAGTTGTGGCTGCTCAGCAGGAAGCTCTCCCCAAGGTACGTAGGTCCCTTCAAAATTCTACGGAGAATTAATGAGGTTACCTATCAGTTAGAGCTTCCTGCTAACTATCGTATCTCTCCCTCCTTCCATGTCTCCCTCCTGAAACCAGTCCACCCGGACGCTGACCCCGGCCATGAAGCCCCAGAACCACTACCACCCTTGGATATTGACGGGACTCCCGCCTATCAGGTGAAAGAGTTGCTGGACTCGCGCCGTCGAGGGGGTCAGCTCCAGTACCTGGTGGACTGGGAGGGGTATGGACCTGAGGAGAGATCGTGGGTGGCCGCCCGTGACATCCTGGACCTATCACTCATCGAAGAAATTCATCGAGCCAGACCCGACCGACCTGCACCACGACCACAGGGACGTCCACGTCGAGCTCCAGGAGTCGCTCCTGGGGGGGGGATTCTGTAACGCCACGCCAGCAGAGGGAGCCCTCACCCGAGTACTGACCGTACACTCCCTCTGCTGCTTCTACTTCCACTTCCTGTTTGGCACTACTTAAGCGATCACCATGTGCTTCCCCAGTTCGAAGTATTGCCAGTTTCACCTGCCTTACCGAGCGTTTACTATTACTCTGTCTGATTACCTGCTGCCGTCTTGCTTTGTTCTGGATATCGAGTTTATGGATTACCCCTATTTGGATTGTTTGACTGTGTGGACTGCTTTCAAGGTTTGACCCTGTATCTGCCTGTGTATCATTGCTCTCTGGATTTCCCCTCACTGCTTTGTTTGCTTTATTGGACTGTTTCTTCGGTATTTGACCCACTGCCTGCTCAAACTCTCTGCTGATTGGATTACGATTGTGTTGTGTATGCTATTGGACTGCCTTTCCGGTATTGACCCCTGGCCTGTTTTTCTGTACTCTGCTTACTTTAATAAACAACCGCACATGGATTCTACTTCTGCCTCAGCGTCCTCGTTACAGGTAGGCAAGTTTGGCCCTACAGACTTCAGCTCCAATGCTGAAGGGTTCCAGGGTTCAGTAATCCTGAAGACATTGATTAGCTTGTTCAGGTGTGTTTGGGGTTGGAGCTGAACTCTGCAGGACAGCAGCTCTCTAAGACTGAACTTGCCTTTGATCTAAAAAATAAATAAATAAATAAATAATAAAAAAAAAACACGCAAAACAAAATATGGGCAAAACCCTACCAGACCGAGGGAGATTGACAGTTATTGACAGTTATTTTGTGTTTCTTCCATTTGCGTATAATCACACCAACTGTTGTCACCTTCTCAACAAGCTGCTTGGCGATGATCTTGTAGCCCATTCCAGCCTTATGTTAATAACATGATTCTAGCACGATTAGCAAGTTACTAGCATGGTTCTAGCATGATTAGCATGTCAATAGCATGTTGCTAGCATGATTAGCAAGTTAGTAACATGTCACTAACATGATTAGCATGTTAATAGCATGTTTTTAGCATGATTAGCAAGTTATTAACATGTCACTAGCGTGATTAGCATGTTACTAGCATGATTAGCAAGTTATTGGCATGATTCTAGTTGCTAGGCTTGGCTAAACAGATAAATAGATTAAAAATATTAGAATGGAAGTTTGAATTGATTAGAAATAGTACATAGAAGGGAATTCTTGACTTAGTCTCAGGGGATTCTGGGATTTTAAATTTGAATTTTGACAGTTGGCTCAATGATGCAGTTGTTAAAAACTCTGTCCACAAAGAACATGAATGTAGTTTCTCTAGTTAATAATTGTATTTTATTGACAAAATATTTTAGTTTGTCTTATATATTTCTATTATTCAAATTTACAATGAATGTTTTATATGGTGCATACATTTATCACAATGCATGTCGCTATAGAGTTAATTTTTCTAGTTGACAAACATTTTTTGGTCACGAATGTTTTTTCTGAGGCTGGCTGGTTGGACAGATTTTATTACTCGATGCATTAGAGTGTCACGTTTAGTGAGGTTGAAACCTCAGACTTGAAAGTGCTGGATCTATGATGTACTCACTGTGATATTTTGTTGTATGTGTGAGTAGATTAGATGAACGACTGAAACTCTTCCCACATGCAGTGCAGTGATACGGTTTCTCTCCAGTGTGGATCCTCTCATGTCTTTTCATAGTTCCTAATTCAGTGAATCTCTTGTCACAGTGTGAACACATGTAGGGTTTCTCTCCAGTGTGAATCATCTCATGTCTTTTCAGTTGTCCTGACTGAATGAATCTCTTGTCACAGTGTGAACACATGTAGGGTTTCTCTCCAGTGTGAATCATCTCATGTTTTTTCAGATGTCCTGATTCACTGAATCTCTTGTTGCAGTATGAACACATGTACGGTTTCTCTCCAGTGTGGATCCTCATG
Organism: Labeo catla; assembly: GCA_012976165.1. Classification (NCBI taxonomy): domain Eukaryota; kingdom Metazoa; phylum Chordata; class Actinopteri; order Cypriniformes; family Cyprinidae; genus Labeo; species Labeo catla. The sequence continues at coordinate 20,778 of VONZ01003476.1, forward strand.
TGAGCAATGAGACTCGCCTTGTATGTCAAACTTTTTCCACAGTGAGTGCAGGTGAAACTCTTCTCATTTTTTCTTTTCAGTAAAG
>VONZ01003477.1:0-20844 GCA_012976165.1 Labeo catla
ATTTAAATTTCAAGGCAGCATGAACAATAACTTTAACATATATATATATATATATATATATATATATATATATATATATATAATTATATAGCCTAATTCAAAGCGCTCTCCACACAAAATGGCGTGTTTATTTGTGCTCGATTTGTGCCAGAAATCCTGGTTGTAACTAAAATTTGTCTTAAATTGGATATTTAAAGGGAGAAAACAGCACTTAATATGCCATTATCTATAGGAAACATGTAGCCTAAATGTAATTGCATGGCATGACTGCATTTAATAGCTAATATGATGTCCCCTTATAAACAATTATTTACCGCACTGCATAAGAAAACCAAAAAGGACATAACGGACTGTGGAAAAGGGGCTCGTAGATAAAAATAGTCTTAAGCTCTAGACTACTGAATGTGTGCATGGCAGGACAAATTACCGTTCATTGGAAAAAGGCTACAAGAAATTGATAGATACTACTGTAGCTAATCAACGAGGTAAATCTATATTTGTACCTATTTGTATATATTTTAATGCATGTTGGAAAAAAAAATCTAAATTTAGTGTAAAGGAATGTTTCGTTGATGTTGTGAGTGCACACAAATCAAAGTAGACTCTTTGCAGTTCTGAATGATGTATTACTTTTACCTTCATTAGCAAAAATGATGGCGTAGATATTAACTAAAAAATTTCAAGTGATATTGCCGGCGCCTCCATGTCTGCGCGCTGTAGCTTCCAGACTCCTCATGGATTAAAATGCGCTTAAAAGCGCACATTTATATGTTGAATGTTAAAATTAATATTGTGAAATGCATTGTTTTATACCTATAAATGTTATTTTAGGCAAGTCATGTTGATTTTGAGAAGGCTAGATATGATCAGCTCACTCTCTGCTGCTGGCGGCTTGGTCGGCAAATAAAAAAAAAAGAATTTAACAAACATAAAATGTTCCAAACATATTTCTAAAATAACTTAAAGAAACAAAAATAAATACATGCAGCCTCCTTGCCATTAAAAATATTAACGAATATTCGTGGAGAATCAATGTGTAATATTCTAATGGCACAAATCCAACACAACCAAAGTATACGATTTTTTTTTTTTTTGTTGAAGTGCCTTGAATTTAAAATTTAGTTAATATGAAATATGAAGTTACTGCAAACTTGGAGCAGACTAAATTTAAAATTTTAAGGCAGCATGAACACTAACTTTTTTTAAACTTCAGTGGCGCTATAATGGGGTGGAGAGTGATATATTTCGTTATATTTAAAGAGAGGTCATGGTTGGGTTCTTTTAACAGCACAAAGGGGCACAAATCGAGCACAAACGAATGGCAACATTTTGGAATGATTTAGATTGCATGGGGTGCAGAGTGACGTCGCTGTTCGTAAAAACGTTTTGTTTTCGTTTAGTCAGCGGTCATGGTTACATGACTTCTTTTAAGGCACAAACCGCAAAAATCGAGTACAAACGAACGGCAAAACCGGGTTTAGAGATTTGGACGAAATGGGGTGGAGAGTTACATCACTGCCCCAAATTGTTTTTGTTAATTTCTAAGAAGGGGAAATATATTTGACGTTCATTTCAACGGCACAAACCGGCACAAATCGAGCACAAACGAATGACACCTTTTGAGCGATTTCGACGTATGGGGTGGAGAGTTACGTAACAGTCCCAAACAAATATTTTACCCATTATATTTAAGAAGGGCTCGGAGATACCAGGTTTGTTTTAACGGTTACCGCACCAGCACAAACGAACGGCACCGGTTTGGAAAGATTTGGACGACATGAGGTGGAAAGTGACGTCACTGCCTAAAATTGTTTTTGTTATTATTAAGAAGGGGAAATATATTTGACGTTCATTTCAACGGCACAAACCGGCACAAATCGAGTGACACCAGTTTTGTGTGATTTAGACGAACTGGGGTGGAGAGTGACGTCACAGTCCCTAAAATATTTTGGTTATATCTAGGGAAGGAAAACAGATACAGTGTTTATTTTAACGGCACAAACGGGCACAAATCGAGCACAAACGAACTGCGTCGGTTTGGAGCGATTTGGGCAACATGGGGTGGAAAGTGACGTCACACGGTCAAAAAAATAATGTTTAATATCTTAAACACCAAACCAGCACAAACGTTCACGTTTGCGGCACAAATCAGCACAAACGTAGCACAAACGAATGGCATAGTTTTGGTCATTATTTCTTTTTATGGGGTGCCAACTTCACGGAGGTGTCTAACTAACATAGGCATACAAGAAAACATTTTTACCCATCCCTCAATCGTCTTCAAAATATTCGTATATTATTATTAGGTCATTATTATCACCATCATCTTCATCAACATCATTATTATTAGCCTATTATTATATTTTCCCTTCATTTCGATCTTACATAACGTTATTATTATTAATAATAATAATAATAAGAAGAAGAAGAAGAAGAAGAAGAATATACAAATATTAAATTAAATGTTTCATGTTAGTAAAAATGTTCTCACGAAGGTTTGTTTATGCATGAGAAAAATATGCCGTTCCCTCATCATAATAAGACGTGGCCATGAAAAATGGATGTCGTTCCCTCAACACAGCATCTCGAGGCCACGACATCCTTCGACATAATATGACGTTCCCACAAATTAATATCTCGTGGCTGTGTTATATTATCACGTTCTGACGAGTTTATATGTCGTGGCCACGACAAAACTAAGTGCACCGAAGACCTCCCCTCCCGGATTTACAAATGCACAGAGAGCAATCCACAAATATGCGCTGTGATCCACAAATGCACAGTACGCGATTCACATATAAATGCCGGGCAAAGTTGTGTTTGTAAAATAAAAAAAATATTTGTGAGTATGTTTTTTATTTGCAATTCTATTTTTTTTTTACTTGTGAATATAATTCATGTTTGTGGAACTCTAAGATTTATTTGTGGATTTCATTCTATTTATTTTGTGAATATGCTTTGTTTTTGTCAATCGCTTTACATTTATTGTGGATAATAATGTATTTATTTGGAATTATGCAACGATTTTAACCCCATATTTAATAACCTCACTGATATTAAAGAAGAAATGGTTCTGCTTCTGTTTTGTAACACTGGCTCTGCTCTTTTAGATAATGCTGTTAAAATCCTATGCTTGCTTGGAAAAGGTCATATTCACAAGTGTAAAGTTACAGCTTCTAAACCAAATTATTATTATTATTTTTTTGTTCTGATTTAAAAAAAAAAAATGCTGATTTGCTGTATAAATTAAAAAGAAACAAAAACATACCAGACTTTAAACAAGATCATTGAATCATCTGTGAACAGATATACAATGTTTAGATGAGGTTTCCTACGCCCCACTTGAGTCAAAACAAAAAGAAAACTTTTTTCTTTTATCTTTTTATGTTTTTGTTTATACTATTATTGCGGTTTTATTTAATTATTATTTTACTGTATTTTTATTTATTTTATTTTAGTTATTTATTCATTTATTTTATGTTTAACTTGTTAATACACTTAATCCCTCGCAATAGATTGTTTTACTCACAGTTCCAGTCACTGAACCTGACACTTACACTGTTTTGTAAAGTCAGATGCTGTTTGCAAAGTATCACTTAAAAAAAAAAATGAGGCTCAGGTGAGGGTGTGTGGTCAGTCCCAGGTATGAGGGGTAATGGGAGTTGGAGTCCGAATGAGAGAGAGCGAATATTCAGGAGATTGTTCCTCTGGTGGTGTGGGGGAGGCGGTACAGGAGCCTCCTACATAACAAAAACTATTTAAACCTTAAATGTCAGATTGTGAAAAGCACATAAATCTACATCACAGCAACCTGTAAAACTGAACAGAAATGGTAAATTCAGAAAATAAGATGGAAATAACTGGCCATTAAATAACTGGCTAACCAAAAGAAATCATAGGCTCAAAGAAATGTAATAAAGTTTCTTCACATAAAAATAGGGCTGTATATAATTCTGTTGTAACCTTTCAGATTTATATGTTTGGCTTGGATTATTTAATATGATTTGTCTGTCATTATTCAACTAAACCTTCAAAGTTCACACATTTACAAGAACGAGGTGAATCGAGAAGATTGTGCATTATCTGCAGGAGAGGGAGAACAGGAAGAAACAGCACTACTTTAGTTTGTGATCTGCAGTTCGAAGGAAGAAGGAGAAAGCAGGTGTGTTTGTGCATCTCATTCCTGTCCAGTTGGTGGCGCTGATGCACTAGATCTGTTGTTAACTGGACTTTGATTCGTATCATGTGACAAACATCAATCGTGAAGATCGCACAGGTGTGTTTCTACAGCACAAGATCGTCTGAACTATTGCAAGTAAGTTTGAATACTTTCACGATTACAGTTATTTAGGATGAACGGATTTCATAGCTATATGTAAGCGTGATTTGTTAAGTTATAACTTAATTTACAAGTCTGTAAAAATGTAGCATTAAAATAATTCTAGGGTTATTTTTTTATTTGCCCTTGTTCCATTTTAAGACGCGAGGCCGAAAGTATTCTGTGATTAAACCTGTTCTTCCGGGTCCAGAGGTCGATAAAACAGAGCAACAAATGAATATTCTTTTAAACTTCTTAATGTTTCGAAAGTTGCTGCATATTAATGTGCATGTAAATTTAAATATTGCGGTAAAGTTAGTTTGACGTTTGACATTCATTAGACATTCGGTTTCATATCAATTAAACTCTTTGTGTCTGTTGTATTTTGAGCCCAAACGAACTTAGACATAAACATACGCCCTTTAGTTTGCACAAGGCACAACTGTAAAATATTCAGAATATTATTCCCTATAATGCACAAGACTTGCTTTTCTGATTATACCTTTATTATTTTTATATGTGGTACTGAATCCATATATTTAAATGTTCTTTATACTGAACCCACTTAAATTCATAAAACTTTGCTTTATTTTTATATAATTTATCAGATAATGCCATCATTATTTTTATATATTAAAAGCATATGAAGAGTTGAAATAGAAAAGTCCTAAAATGGCATCAGAATTGTTTCTCTAAAATGAGCATTTGTGTCACGCTCTCATGTTTAGGTTCAGTACTTTCACTTTAATGGCAATCAATGTTTTTTTTTTTTTTTGCCATTAAAATTAAAGAGCTGAATATAAACGTATAATCTCAGAAAAAAAGATACAGCACTTTCACTGGGGCGGTACCCTTAGGTTCAAAAGTGAGGTTGTGTGAAAAGTGAGGTTGTGAATGATCTGAATGATAGAAGAGATTAAGACACCAATTACGTGGCTTTTTATATTGATTGTTTGATAAACATTCAGCACTCGTTATTTTTCGTCATCATTTATTCCTCTGAACTATCATGATATTAATTTCAGAGACACATTGTCATGTTCAGGTCATGATGAGCATCTGATCGTCTTCAGAGACACAAAGATCTCAGTGTTGATCAGTTTATCTGCAGTATGTCAGAGGAGCGAGGAAAGGACTCTCAGTCTGAGATGAGTCTCTCACAGAAACAGAGGTAAGACTGGGTCTGCTTTCAGTTAATTATTTTAAACTCTTTCTGTGAACAATAAAACCCCATCAATAATGAAATTTTGTTTCTCCAAGATACTGTCTTCAAACAGACACATTTGTGTAAAGAAAAGAACACCATGTTTGTATGTTGCTAGAATTATCTGTACTGTTAACGTATCAGAACCTGTAGAAATGACATTAACAGATCATCCATAATTTATCATATAAATCTGATTGCATTAAATGTTTGGGGTTGCGTGTTTATTGTGTATTAAATGTAAATAATTGGCAAACTACATTTAATATTAATTGTAAACAGCTCTTACAGTGTAGATTTCTAAATATTTTAAAGTGAAATTATTAAGATTTTTGTGTCTTTCTCAGACTTTTTCACTGTACTCAGTTCATTGTTTATTATATTCATTGCTATAGATGTTGTATGAGTCTGTTTTGTTTTTTAGTGAAGTAGAAATTGTGCAGGATGAGAAAGCAGCGCTTCACTTGACTGTTAGATGATTCCTTTATGTTACCATTTACAACATTAAAAGTTTATAAATCAGACTGAAGTACATTGTGTAATATTGTTTCTTTTGTTTCTCTGTTCTTTGTGTCATTAGTGTAAGATCAGACTCACATGTGTCCAGCTCTGTGTCTGTGAAGAGTGACCGGTCAAAGGGTGAAGGACCAGACTTCAGTGAAGAAACAACATCACAAACCAAATGGTATTTGATGTTTCTTATTTTTGTTTACACACAGACTGTATCAGAAAGTGTGTCAGTGAATAATTATCATAAAACCTTATAGTTCATAAATTTGTTAAAGTATTGTTTTTCTCTTTGCTAAAAATGTTTACTTCCTAATTAAAAAATAACAAAAAAATATTTAAAAAGTAGCCAATAGATGATAAATATCTGAGAACTGAAATCAAAAACATCATTTACAATCTTGACCCAATTTACAGTCGCTCTTCAGCACTGGGTATGTAGATATTAAAGTAAATTATTCCACATCAGTGATTTTGTTTTTTAGGTTATAAATGTGTATTCAGACATTAAAAATGATTGCACACTTAATTTAAAGGGATCATATGATGTTTTTTTAATGTTTTCATTTTCCTTTATTGTGTAATGTATCTGTTTGTGTAACATCTTCAAAGTTACAAAGGTCATAGTCTCCTGCAAAGTGATTTATTGTGTCTAACAGAGAACACTGATCCAGAAATGCCTAAAATGCCTTGATTAAGGTCCAGATATTAATTTTCATAAATGTCTGCATCACAATGTGAAATATTAGCGTAATGCTGTTCAAAGGTATACACAAAGAGAAGACGAGGCTTCAGTGAGTTTTAGTGTTGTCATCATGTTGTGGAGATGCTGTGTGTTTGGATGCGAAAGTAAACCTGCTTTGTTTGGAATCAGTGGTTAAGATTTATTTATCATGCTGTTCCTGATCCGTACAACCCAAAGGTTAGCTTGTGTACAGCACACTTTATGGACCTGCAGTTCATTCACACCTGAGCTATACACACCTAAATAAACTGTAAACAAAATACAATAAATCACACCTAAATAACTGTATTTTATGTTGGCACTTCAGGACAAAAAGTTGTTACAGTGAAGAAGAAAAATTATAAGTTTATGATATTGCATCTGAAAGTTAAGGGAGTTGCAAAATAAAAGCTTACCACTGTGAAACGTAATCATTCTGACGATATTGTTACTGTTATTGTTACACCCAATAAACAAAGTGATGACGTTTTAAAATATGATCATATGGTCTTTTTAATTGAAGTATGCTAACAGAACTGTGTAGCGCTGACATTTCTGCTCTCCATTTTAGTCAAAAATGAAAATGTTCTCTTCAGTTAGATCAGAAATACTTTACAAAAGTTGTTACACAAATATGAGTCTGTAAACAAGAATGACTGCTATCTTTAAAACTCTGCAATCATTTCTGTGAAGGACTAGCGAGAATGTGTGCTGATATAAAACACAGATGAACCTCCTGTAGTAAAGTTTCTTTTCTCTCTGTGTCATTAGTGTAAGATCAGGCTCACATGTGTCCAGCTCTGTGTCTGTGAAGAGTGACGGGTCAAAGAATGAAGGACCAAACTTCAGTGAAGAAACAACATCACAACCCAAATGGTATTTGATGTGTTTCTTATTTTTGTTTACATATAAACTGTATCAGAAAGTGTATCAGTGAATAATTATAATTATTAAAAATGTTTACAAAAGATTTTAGTCATATTTTCCCCAGAAAAGCAGTATTTTGATTTATTTTATTCAGCAGCAGACTTCAAAATCAAACCTTAGTTCCAGATTTCAAGACTAACAGAAACCAAAAGGACTTTATGAACAGTTTCCTGCGGATCTTCCAGGTAATAAAACATATTGTCATAAATAATTAATAATTATAATAGTTTATTGAATAAGAGTGTGAGAGAAATGTTATTTATAATTTTTTTCTCTTTTAAGAACCCATGCAATAAAAAAGAATGTATTATACTGACTAACGTTTGTTTCAAATAGTTTTTACAAATATTTTTAATTATTTAATAAATAGTTTTGACCAATTGTGGTTTGTTTTTGTTTTTTTTCTTTCATGCATTTTTGCCTTGCTTTGTAGGATCTAGAGAGCAAAATATTCACATTTCTGAAAAAAGAACTGGACAAGTTTAAGAAAATATTGCAAAAAGAGGACTTGCAGTACTTTGTGAAGGATTTTAATGAGAACAGATGCAGTATCAAAGAAACAGCTCTTGATCTCACACTCTACTTCCTGAGAGAGATGAAGCAAGATGAAGCTGCTGATACTTTAGAAGGTAAGAGACTCATGATCATCTGTCAGACTGTCACTTATAAATGACTTAGAAAATATGATTAAATTTGTCTATTTTTGTTTCTGTTTAGATGAGCTGTTCTTCATTCATCAGCTAAAGTGTAGTCTAAAGAAGAAGTATCAATGTGTGTTTGAAGGAATTGCAAAGCAAGGTGACTCTACACTTCTGAATAACATCTACACAGATCTCTATATCACTCAGGGTTGTAGTGAACAGGTCAATACTGAACATGAGGTAAGACAGATTGAAGTTGCTTCCAGGCGTCATGAATCACAAGAAATACAGGTTCAATGCACAAATTTGTTTGACGCACCTGAACAAGACAAGCAGATCAGAACTGTACTGACAAAAGGAGTTGCTGGCATCGGAAAATCAGTCTCTGTACAGAAGTTTGTTCTGGATTGGGCCGAAGGAAAAGAAAATCAAGATATCAACTTCATATTTCCTCTTCCATTTAGAGAGATGAACTTAAAGGGGCAAGAAAACATAAGTTTGATGAACCTTATTACTCAGTTTTTCCCAGAGACAAAAGGACTGAACCTTACAAGAAGAAACCAAAAAGTCCTGTTCATTCTTGATGGTTTGGATGAATTTCGTCTTCCTCTAAACTTTGATGGTAATGACATGTGGTCTGATGTTTCATCACAAGCCTCTCTGGATGTTCTCCTAACAAACCTCATCAAGGGAAATCTGCTTCCTTCTGCTCTCATCTGGATCACCACCAGACCAGCAGCTGCCGGTAAGATTCCTCCTGACTGTATCGACCGGCTGACAGAGATACGAGGATTCAATGATGCACAAAAGGAGGAGTACTTCAGAAAAAGATTCACAGATGAGGATTTGGGCAAAGAAATCATTGATCATGTTAAACAATCAAAGAGTCTTTTTATCATGTGTCACATCCCAGTCTTTTGCTGGATTTCAGCAACTGTTCTCCAAAGTATTTTTGAGGAGAAAAAAAATAATGATATGAAAAACAATAAGGCCAAAACACTGCAAGAATCAAATAATGAAGACACTCCTAAGACTCTGACACAAATGTACACACACTTTCTCCGCTTTCAGGTTCTGCAGAGTCTCAGAAAGTATTATGGAGAATACAGACCAGATATTTCCTGGGATAAAGATGCCATCTTTTCACTGGGGAAACTGGCATTTCATGAGCTGGAAAGAAACAATGTAATTTTCTATGAATCAGACCTGGAAGCCTGTGGTATTGATGTCTATAAGGCATCAGTGTATTCAGGCATGTGTACCCAGATCTTTAAGGAGGAAACAGGGATCGTTCTTGGTACCATGTACTGCTTTGTTCACTTGAGCATTCAAGAGTTTATTGCAGCCCTTTATGCACATCTGTTTCTAACCACCAACAAGAAATATGTGTTTGATCAAGACTCTATAGAACTGGAAAACAAAAGTGAAACCATGATTAATTTGCTCAAGACTGCAGTGGACAAGGCACTAGAGAGTGATAATGGACACCTGGATCTTTTCCTTCGATTCCTCCTTGGACTGTCACTTCAGTCCAACCGACGACTCTTACAGGGTCTGTTGACGCAGGAAGACAACAGTGACCAGAGCAAAAAGGAAATAGTTCAGTACATCAAGCAGAAATTTGAAGCTAATCTGTCTCCAGAGAGATCTATCAATCTGTTCTACTGTCTGAATGAACTGAATGACCAAACTCTGGTAAAAGACATTCAGACCCACCTTAGCAAAGGAAGTCTCTCATCTGCTGATCTTTCACCTGCACAGTGGTCTTCTTTGGCCTTTGTGTTGTTGACGTCAGAGGAGGAGCTGGAGGAGTTTGAGCTTCAGAAATTCAAGAAATCAGACGAGTGTCTCATTAGATTATTGGCAGTCATCAAAACATCTAAAAGAGCTCTGTAAGTTAATCATTTTTTGCTTTCATCTGAAAATATTTCTTTTTTTTTTTTTTCCTGGAAAATGCATGGGAAATTAGAAAAATATAAAATGTAATGGAAAATCTTGTTGTTCTGGAAAATTATATTTAAGTCTTGCTTTTTCTTTAGGTGAGAATGAAGCATTTTGTTTTCCTTGAAACAATTAATGTTAGTAGCAGAAAGTGCTTTGTTCAGGGATGCTGAGGTTTGACATATGAGAAAAGTATTTTAAATGATGATGGTTAGTCCATCAAATGTCCACTCAAATGTTTGCAGTAAATGTCAACAGATAATCAGCTAACTAGTGATTGTGATTTATTTTAATGTATAATTCCAGCATTTCTGCAAGTACCAGTAGTACCAAATACTGGGTCAGTGTGGTACCCGTTAATAGGCAGCTGCTTTCAAACATTCCTGTGTATATTTTTTTGGTCAGCACTCTGTAAAGAGCATTGTGTTTTTACAACATGTTTTTACAGCATTATGCATTGTAGCCAGTGTTGAGCACATGATCACAATGGTTACGGTGTTTAATCAGAATACACTCAGCAATGCTTTTCCTTGAAACCATGGAACTAGTGATTTCAAATGTATAATTCATTGTAATTAAAGCTATAGATTAACTAATATATTTATTATTTGTATTTAGCAAATGTACTCAATCTAATTATTCTGTAATCTTATTTCCTTGGTAGGCTAAATGATTGTGGCTTAACAGACAAAAGCTGTTCAGCTCTGGCTACAGTTCTTGGATCAGATACCAGTCTGAAAGAGCTGAACATGAGCAATAATAATCTACAAGATTCAGGAGTGAAGCTACTCTGCACTGGACTGGAAAATATGAAGTGTCATTTGGAGATACTGAGGTAAGTTGTGTGACAATAGACAAAAATTTAGCTTAACAAAATCATAAGGTGAAAACCAGACTTGGATAATGAACATACAACGGTATGTTGTGCATCAAGATACTTTTATATTTAAGCCTGTCGTAGTGTTCTTTTTCTGATTTGGTCTGTCGTTGACACTGTCCTAAGCTGACACATTATGCTATAGCGTTTACAGGATTTATTTGGTTATGTTCAAGGTAGATATAACTTAACATAAATTTGGTGGTTCATTTGTATCTATGATGATGCATATCTGTTTGTATGTATAATTGGATATCCAAAGTTAAAATTAGATGTTATTTTTATATTTTTGCATTACTGATCAAATGTACTGTATGGCAGTTCAGGGTTTTCCTCTTAAAGTCTAGAACATTTTTATATTTTGCTCAAAATAAGTATCTGCTAAAACAAACAAACAACATTCTTAATGAAAATGCTCTCTCATGATGAACAGAAAAAAGTTAACTAGTAAAGTTAAGACACGTTTAGTTCTATAGGACTTTATACAATACTGATAGTTTTAAAGCAGCTTTACAGGTTAAAAAAATAAAATAGTGACTCAGTGATGCAAACAAAATTCAGTTTTACTGTAAACCAGCTGTAATGACAATAGTAATAGTCATTATTCAGTTAAAATCTGTTCAGATTTTGATTCAGTTTGGTTCAGTAAATATGTAAAGTTCATCGATTTAAGAGTGAGTTTATTTAATTTATAAAGTGGCTGTGGAGTAAACAGTGATTTCATCATCAGCTCAGTTAAGTTCTCATCCAGTGGTCAAGTAATGTCAGTGTCTCCCACTGCTGTTGTAATTTTTTCGGTTTCAAAGTTTCATTTGACAAGATTTCTGAGCATCCAACACAGAGTGGTAGCTGCTTGTTCTCCGCACCCACACATGTGAAACCTAGTGCTAGGTAGTTACTACTATTTTCTTTTATGTTTTTTTTTTTTTTCCCCTTTGTTTAGGTTTATTTTGAGTCTTTTCAGTTTCAGGCTTACTTGCAGATGAAGAAATGTCTGTATTTGTTCTTTTTCGGTGATCCCGTTGATAACCATTTATCCATGTTTAAATCTGTTTTAGCATGTATGCAGCAATAACACCTTAGATAAGTTGGTGGGTTGTTATTAAACCAATCAGTGTGCTTGAATAATAAACACATAGTAACAGGCTTGTATTTATTTCTCTTTTAGTTATGTATCAAATTATGATATTTAATTATGACTAGACATTTTTACATATATTATTAATACATACATTATTAATTGTAATTGGCGGCCCCTCTGCAATACTGTTGCAGCCCACAGGTTGAAAACCACTGCTTTACGGCAAACACAACAGAACCAGCATAAATGTAGCAGATATCATTCATATTTTTAATGACAATTTAATGTAGCAGCAAAATTCAGGATGAAATCTGACTCTACAAGGAATTAGTGTTGTCGTGATACCAAAATGTTGACTTCGATAGGATACCGGACTAAAATATCACAATACCTTTACTGAACCGATACTATGAAAAAAACATAGAACAACAAAAAAAGGTATTGATTAATAGATGATCCAAATGGAGATCATAGTTTTGTTATCTATTAAAACAAAGCATTTCATCCCCCCTTTAAAAAAATAATAAAATAAAATAATAATAATCACATGCTAGTGCTACTACACAGGATTATGGTGAACAACTACTGAGCCTACAGGTAAGCAGAGATATTTGCTATATTGGTAAGCTACCTTAAAGGATAAAGCCAAATCTTATTTCATGATATAGTAATTTAATTTCACAACAATTTATATCATGACATAGTCATTTGTTGTTAAAAGCATGTCTAATGAATTTATAAAGGATAATTTTTTTTTTTTTTTCAGAAATACTGTGTATTTATAAATTTCTGGTAAATAAAATCTGTTATATTTCTTTTTCTGGTAAATATTCTTTAAACATTGTTTTAATAACTTTTTATTAGTAGTACTATTTTTACATTAAGTAGTATATTAATATATTTCTGACTGTCAAGTTAAACCAAACTTTTATTTTGAAGGGTTGCTGTGAAGACTTTTAAGATCTTCATTATATGATGATAGTGTCCGCAAAAGAAACGGTAAATGGTCATGAAGTGACTCTCAGAACAGTTCTAGAGATTATGTTCATGTGCCCATATTTTGTGGCGGAAGAGGCTGAAAACACTGTGAGCATCACAAGTATGTGTGTAATGTTAATAAACAAAACTGCGCGTCTGCACCATTCACTAACACAGACATGCAGAAATACGGCTCTTATTAAAATACATTCTTAAAGTACTAGTACTAGTAAAATGTGGAATCGTACCATTTTTAAAAGCATGGTATCACATGAATGAATGAAGCATGAATAACGTGAACTGCCAGAATGAAAATTACACTTGTTATTTACTGTATTGTTTTTTGTATATAATTTTAGTGAAAATATCAAACATGTTTTTGAAAGTCTGTTTTGCTGCTGTGAACTGGTGTGTCTATAAAAATATAGTAAAACTGAGTCAGAAGACTCAAATAAGAGGTTGAAATCAGATCAGACCCATTTCCATTTTTATTGAAATTTTATGTTATGTGTAACAAAATGCTTTTTCTATGTTCAGGTGTGACTGCAGTAAAAAATAATGCAAAAGCTGAGACTTCACATCAACTTTTCAAACAAAAAATATAAAGTAGTATTTGAGGATGTCTGAATATATATCCAAATCCATAACCTAATAAAATTAAGCAATTATGTCTAAAGTCATCAAGCCTTTCTTGAAGCGTCTTTGACTTTGCCCTTCTGTCATTTATTCTTCTGGTTCTAGGCTTTCAGACTGCAGTATCACTGAAGAAGGTTATAAAGCTCTGGCTTCAGCTCTGAGATCAAACCCTTCACACCTGATAGAGCTGGATCTCACAGGAAATGATCCTGGACAATCAGGAGTGAAGGAGCTCAGTGATTTACTACAGGACCCAAACTGTCAACTAAAAACACTGAGGTGAGGCGTGATGAAATTATATAAAATAAATAAATGATGTGTACTTTCCTCTGCTTTATTGTCAATTCTGTGACATGTACAGCACATACATACAGAGAACTGAAGTTGCATTACTTTCAGACCCTTAGTGCATACAGATAACACTAAACACTAACAGTGAAGTGTAAAAATACAAATTCAATATAATAAAAAATACAACTATACATATATGCAAATAAGGACATGCAAAAAAAGATAGATAAATTAGCAAAGGCACATGGCAGATGGAGTGCAAACCAGTGCATTAAATTTTGCATAGCTGGCCACGCCCTTTACATCTGGGTATAAATAGGGCAGCGCGTGATCTGCTCACTCTTTCTGTTCTGAGGAGTCGAAGCGTCTAAGTGCAGCTCACCTCTTCGTGACCTTCTAACGTCCAAATCGCAGGCAGGGTCCTTTAGCCGGGCCTTTCCTCAGTGGAGCGGCTAAATGTCTTGAGAATGTTGGGACAATGACTGTATTCAGGCCGGGTTCTCAGAACAACGTAAGAGTTGACCGGCCCGAATTTAAGGCATGAATGTTGAAGATTTCTCTTAACAGAGGTGAGCGCAGTCAGGGAAGCCGTCTCCATAGAGAGGGCACATAACAAACTGACTGAAGGGGCTCAACGGATCTTACTGTAGGCCTGAAGGACCACAGACAGATCAAGAGGGGATGTGGTGCAACCAGGGAGGGTTCAACTTCTGGGCATCTCTAAGGAATATGATAACAAATCGTGCCCCACCGATCAGCCTTCCACCAAGTCATGAAAGCTGTACATAGACCTTGGGTGTAGAAGCAGAAACATGCCTAACCAGGCCTCCTTGGAGGAGGGATAGCAAGAAGAACACCTGCGCCATTTCCAGGACATGCCACCACCTAGTGGAGGGGGCTCAGTCCTGCATAAGGGCTTACCACTGCGGGTGGAAGGTTTCTGGGGACTTCCTGGTCGTGTCCAGGGACCATAGAAGGAAGTTCCAAAGATCTGGGCGTGGGTGCCAGATTGTGCCCTTCCCCTGAGGAAGGAGGTTCTTTCTCAGGGATGTGCCAGGAAGGAAACAATGATAGGAGCATGAGCTCTGAGAACCAAGTTCCTTTGGGCTGAACAGGGCTACCAGGAGAATCTGTTCGGAGTCCTTCCCGACATTGCACCATGTCTGTGCAGTAAGGCTCACTGGGGGATAAGCCGCTCGGTCAGCTGAGTGCCAATGGATCTGAACCGAGGAGAGCCTCGGTCAGGCCGTACCACCACTGGCAATGAGTGGATTCTGGTGAGGCAATAGATCTACCTGTGCCTGGCCGAAACGACTCCAAAACTCCTGGGATTTGTAAGAGAATGCCATAGATCTTGGCAGATGCCTCACAACCTGAGTCGCGTAGCCAGGTCAGGTAGTTCTGAGAAGCCAAGTGGAGAGATTTGGCCTCAACATCTCGGGACTCTGCTAGCAGTTTCAGAGGAACCACACTCGACGTACCTGGAGTGGGGATGTCGTGGGTGAATAGAGCAAAGGGTGCCGTGCTTGGAAATGAAAGCCCCAAGAAACATGGGGTGTCTTTGCCAACATGCAGAGAAACAAAGTGAGGGCCCAACACATCCTTGTCTGTACTCGGTATCTGGCCGTCACATGGAGGGCCATCGCTGTAAGATAACCGAGAAGGGGGACACGCTTACTGACCAGGCAGTGACTGTCTGCGGGAAAAAGACCAAATCCATCTATCATCCCCGGTCGAGAGTGGATCTGGGTAGGTCGGTTAGCACGGATGAGGCCGGATATGTAATGGCCTCTGTCTGCTTTTAACCGTGAAGAACTGGCATACAAATTCTATCATGGTGTTGCTGAAAGGATCGACCTGGGAAATGGGGGTTTGAAGAAGCAGACTTTTAATTTCCCGCATTTCTAACAGGTTAAGTCACCGGTGGTGTTCCTGGACCAACAAAGTGGACATCGCCCTTCCCAGGGCCTTTTCTCAAAATTGTCAGAGGTGTTTGGGCTCCAAAGAGCGACACCTAGTGTCGTACAACAGATAGGGAACTGAAAATTAAAAGTGTTAAAAGAAAAGGCTCAACACATCACTATCTCTTCCCTTTGTGATTTGAACTTTTTAATGCAAAGTGTTGTGTGCTGTGACTGTGCTGTGTTGCTTCAAGCACA
Organism: Labeo catla; assembly: GCA_012976165.1. NCBI lineage: Eukaryota > Metazoa > Chordata > Actinopteri > Cypriniformes > Cyprinidae > Labeo > Labeo catla. Next base: position 16,285 of record VONZ01003477.1, read on the forward strand.
TCATTTTGCACACCAGGTGCAAATACTGTAAACAATTTGTGCTGTGCTGTATAGTGTTTGTTTTATCTATCATATGTTGATGCCTTCTTAAAAAAGTGTTTTATAGTATATATTTATGTGAAAATATATTGTTTTTCATAGTTGTATTTTATAACCATAATGCAAATAGCAACGTGTAACATTTTACCAGATTTAGTGCTACAGTTTTATTTGTTTCCCACCAAATAATGTTGTTGTTTTTTTGACAAAATGTTTTGATTTATAAAATTATTAATATTGAGCACTGATTTTTCAAGAATAACTTTTAGATTTTTTGACAACTATTCACAACTGCTTTTCATTTAAAGCTTGTGTTTCACAAAATGTAAAATGTCTAATTTTGGTGCAGCAAATACTGTAAATTGTTAAAATTGAACAAGAGCATTTTAAGAATCAGTGATCAGTATCTGCCTCAAATGTCCTGATCAGTGCAGCACTAAAGCAAAATGTCTTCAGTTTAAGGAAATACTTTTTTTTCCCTACATAAAAAAAATGTGCAAAGTATTATTATTGTTTATAAGCAGACTGTCTTTGTTGTTGACTTGTAATAGTTTAGTCTACAGTATGTTTGAACATTGATCTGTGAGACTAAAGTGATTTATGACAGTAGTAGACAGTAACAATTTCATTTGTTAACATTAGCTATTAAATATATCGAATGTCATAGCTAATATATGTTCATGTCAGTTCACAGTATATTAACTAATTAACAGAAAACATTTGAATTTAAAACTGTATTAGCAAACATTGAAACTTACATTAAGGTTATTAAATGCTGTACTAGTTGTTCATCATCAGTTCATGTTAACTAATGTAGTTAATGTTATCAAGTGAAACCTCGTAACTTGGATAAATAGCGCACATCTTAATGCAGGGGTCACCAAACTTGATCCTGGAGGGCCGGTGTCCTGCAGAGTTTAGCTTAAACTTGCCTCAACACACCTGCCTGGAAGTTTGAAGTAAACCTACAGTATTAAGACCTTGGTGTGTTTGATTACGGTTGGAGGAAAACTCTGTAGGACACCGGCCCTCCAGAACTGAGTGTGATGACCCCTGTCTTAATGGGTAATTTTGCTGATTTTTGACCTTTGCATACATTTGTAACTTTTGTGTAGTTTGTAGTATATTTAAATGAACTATGTGTAGTTTTTCTTCTTGTTACCTGCACACAGATATCACTCTTTATTTGTCAGCAAACGAAGATGAAAAACACATTAGTAAGTTGATCATCATAGATCTGATTCATTGTCTTTTCTCTTTCTGTTTTCAGTCTGTGTAGATGCAGTATTACAGAGAAACAGTGTCTCATCCTGACTTCAGCTCTGAAATCAAACCCATCACACCTGAGAGAACTGAACCTGAGCAGGAATAAACTAGGAGACTCTGGAGTGAAAAACCTCAGTGATCTACTGATGAACACACAATTCAAGCTGGAGAAACTAGAGTTAGTATCATTATACTGTACAGCAGTGACAGTGAGATTAAAGTTCACTGTTTAGTTTAAGACCGCTGGGCTCTTGTCACATCATTTCCAGCACTGCACTTTCTGGCATTTCTTCATCTGAAGAAAGATTCAGGAATACAATGTTTTTATGTGTATCTGTAAAAGCAGCATGAAACAGTAGATGTTTCTGACAGTTAGATTTATACTGGACTATTAGTATATTTCACCAAATGTTTTATTAAGGGGAATGCAAGCTGCACACAATGCAAGCTGGAGAAACTACAGTTAGTACAGTTAAAGTTGATTTATTTTAAAACAGCAGGTATTAAGTTATATTGTTTAAAGCAGTGCACTGGTTTTGCCGTATTGTTCACATTTTGTAAGGTTTTTTTTTTTTTTTATAGTAAGTGTGTAAATGCAGAAATCAGCCTTTAATTAGAGAGTAAAGAATGAAGGCATTCAATAAATAAAATAAAGTAAAAGAAGTAGAAGCAGTGCCTGCCCTCATACAAAACTAAATGCCTCTTAAATATTATTATCATCATAGATCCTAACCTTAGTTTGACTCAAATAAAAACACTGAAGGATTCACACAGTAAACTGGAGAGATTGAGCTCAGTAACATTCACATACAAGAATCAGGAAACATGATAATAATAATATTTTCTTTTCTTATTTTATGCTGTTTTTGCCATTGCAGGTTAAGACACTGTGAAATGACAGATGAAGGTTGTTCTGCTGTGACTTCAGCTCTGAAATCAAACCCATCACACCTGAGAGAACTGAACCTGAGTGAGAATAAACTAGGAGACTCTGGAGTGAAAAACCTCAGTGATCTACTGATGAACACACAATTCAAGCTGGAGAAACTAGAGTTAGTATCATTATACTGTACAGCAGTGACAGTAAGATTAAAGTTCACTGTTTAGTTTAAGACCGCTGGGCTCTTGTCACATCATTTCCAGTGCTGCACTTTCTGGCATTTCTCCATCTGAAGAAAGATTCAGGAATACAATGTTTTATGTGTATCTGTAAAAAAAAAAACAGCATGAAACTTGTTGAAATGTGACATTTTTGCTGTGAAATAAAACAGTGTTTGACAACAGACTAAAAACAGTCTAACAAATGACAGTAGATGATTCTGACAGTTAGATTTATACTGGACTACACTGTGTGCAGAATTATTAGGCATGTTGATATTCTGGTCATATTTTTTTTCCAAACATTTCTCACACATTTCCATCTCTGCAAGTCAGACCTTTCAGGATAGGAGACTAAACATGAACTCCCAAAATGTACTGCTAAATTTTAAAAGATAAATTCTTGAATCAGAGGTACAAGAGGATGTGATGCTTGTCCTTCAAGAGTCACTCTCAACTTATCTGTCTATAAAGCCTATAAAAAAAAAACCTGTCTTCATGTATTTCACAACACGTCAGCTTGTTATTCTTATTAAGTCAGGGGCATTTTTAAAGATTTTTTACCAAGCAAAGTCTCTGAGAACCTGACACATTGCACTTCTGAAGACTCCAGGTCGGTTGCAGTTCTGGAAAATGGTGGCGCTGGAGAACTGGAAACGGTTCCTGATGGTGTCACACCTAATTCTTCACCTTAATTCCTAATTCTTTTGCAGTTAACATGCATCTTTTCTTCTCCACCTGGTTTTTCTGACCATGCAGACTCAACAAGCATTTCTCTGTCCAATGGTCAAGCCTTAACTTTGCAAATTCTTGTAATGCATTAGTATTGCATTCTTCTCATGGGCATTTAATAATTTGGACTTTTCAGTCTGGGTTTAATATCTTTTTTGGCTCATTTTATCTGTAAAAGAAAATGTGCCTAATAATTACGCACACCTGATAAAAGGAGTTTTTCACTTCCAGCCTTTACAGACAATTATATATCACATATAAATGATTAAATACAAAATTAACAGTAGTTATTAAGACTGATGTGGTTTGAAATTGGTAAAATGTGTTTGGAAAAAAAATATGACCAGAATATCAACATGCCTAATAATTCTGCACACAGTGTAACAGTATATTTCACTCATTTTTTTTTTTTTTAATAAGGAAAATATAGATTTAGTATGTTTGTGTAGTTAGAAATTGAAACTACACTAAAATGGCTTTAAAAAAAATTACAATTATTTAATTTGATTTGATTATTTTCATCCAATAGAAATGTGAAAATAGACCATTTAATATTGTTAATTTTATTATTGTTTCTATATTGATTCTACATATTAATTTCCATTGGTAAAATTGATTTATTTGTTGACTGAGGGTCCAGACTTGGATTGTAACTAGTCTCCTCAAATACTCCTCTCTTGGTTTGTTCATTCATATATTAGAAGTTTCCATGATTTTGATGGTTTATTAGTGAATGTATGACATTTGTTCATGATACATCATAGATCTGATTCATTGTCTTTTCTCTTTCTGCCTTCAGTCTGTGTGATTGCAGTATTACAGAGAAACTGTGTCTCATCCTGACTTCAGCTCTGAAATCAAACCCATCACACCTGAGAGAACTGAACCTGAGTGACAATCAAATAAAAAACACAGGAGTGAATCACTTATGTGACGTACTGAAGGATTCACACTGTAAACTGGAGAGATTGAGGTCAGTAACATTCACATACAAGAATCAAAATGATTAAAATCACTTCAACAGTTTCAGAGATGGCAAAAATAAACATCCTTCACTCGAGTAGAAGTACAGATACTCATGTTTAAAAAAAATACTCAAAAAGTAGTGACTACACTTTTTTTTTTTTTTACATAAGTTAAAGAAAAGAAGTATGAGCTTAGACATGTACTTAAGTAAAAAAATACCCATTACTATTGCCTGTTTTAGTGTCACACTGGTAACTGGACCTCACGTCATATTGACACATTAATACAAAATAACTCACATTTAAAATTTGTTAGCTAATGAATGCATCAAGGCTAAACAACCACCTGGCCAGACTGGGACAAAATTTCAGGCTGGGAAATCTCACTCTCATCCAATACACCCACAACAACTTCTGACACCATGGACGACCCTAATTTTATTTTTTTAAATTTTGTTTT
>VONZ01003478.1:0-20831 GCA_012976165.1 Labeo catla
TGGTTAGGTTTAAAGCAATGAAAAGTGCACTTTTAGAGAAGACTACAATAGATGGCACTTGTGAATGTAAATAAAGTTATTTTATGCGTCTTGATGGATGTACTGTTATATATAATATATATATAACATATAACTATAATTTACTTACCCCCTTGTCATCCAAGATGTTCATGTCTTTCTGTCTTCAGTCGTAAAGAAATTAAGTTTTTTTGAGGAAAACATTTCAGGATTTTTATTCATATAATGGGCTTTAATTGTGCCCTCGATTTTGAACTTCCAAAATGTAGTTTAAATGCAGTTTCAAAGGGCTCTAAACAACCCCAGCCAAGGAAGAAGGGTCTTATCTAGCGAAACGATCGGTTATTTTTTTCGAAAAATTGAAATTTGTATACTTTTTTAAGCACAAAATCTCATGTAGCACAGACGCTGAGATGTGCGTTCTTGGATGATTCATTCATTTTGAACAGATCTTTAATGTGACGGGAACAACGAGGTGTCTCGGGGAGTGATTCGTTCACACGTGCAACATCCTATTAGTTTCTGTACTGGAATTAGTTCACCAGTTTCGAGTCTTTGGGATTTTCGACTCTTGTCAGTAACTTGTCAGATAAGAGGTGAGGTGAGCTAATCATAGACTAAAGACCCAGGTAAACAATTAATCTTTTCTGTCTCTTATAGCATTACAGTTTTGTAGTGTGATCAACGTTTGTGTAAGCAGTAGATGTGTTAGGGAAGTAACACGTAACGTTTTAATAATATTTTGCTAAAATGAAAAAAGATTTGTTCATTTTGCTGAAGGAGACTTAAAGGTCCGAGTTGGTAAAATGATCCGAACTTCCCATCACTACTACGAATCACATCTAAGTTCATCGTCTGTGTACTCCGGCTCAAAAAGGTAGAGAATGGTGGAAAACTCCATCTCATTTTCTCCTACAACTTCAGAATCGTCCAACATCGTTGTACCTTTTTGTTTGTAAACAGCATTTGATTTACTTGCACTTTCTTAGTTTTTGCACCTTCGCTTTGTAAACACTGGATCCGTAGATCCGCCTACAGTATTTGGCGTGACCTTTCGACATGATTCAATAGTACGTACCAGAGCTTGTGCTACAACAAGCTTTTGTGCTTAAAAAGTACACAAATTTTTACTTTTCGAAAAAAAAAATAACAGATCGTTTCACTAGATAAGACCCTTCTTACTCGGCTGGGATCATTTAGAGCCCTTTGAAGCTTCTTTTAAATTACATTGTGGAAGTTCAAAATCGCGGGCACAATTGAAGCCTAAAATGTTTTCCTCAAAAACCATAATTTCTTTACAACTGAAGACAGAAAGACATGAACTTCTTGGATGACAAGGGGCTGATTAAATTATTTGTAAATTGTTGTTCTGGAAGTGGACTTCTTCTTTAAGTTCCGTATCAGTTACAATATATTACTACTACTTATAAGGCCCTAAATGGTTTAGCTCCTGCATACCTAACTAGTCTTATATCATGCTACAATCCATCATGCTCCCTAAGGTCACAAAACATTTGGCTTCTAAACTTTAATCTAGATTAAAGACATCTCTTTAGCCAAACATTCACATAATGCCTCTGTAACTGGTGTTGTCTGCGTTGTGGTTTTGAATAACCAGACGGACAATCAGCTGACGTTTCGACTCATCTTTTACTCTGATAAAACAGAAACAGCATTTATAGATGGTGTCAGTTCACCCTTTTTTCCTTTTCTCTCCCATGTGGAGAGTGCGGACAGGGCACACAGAAAAAGAAAACATGGAAGCAATGGAATTTAACAGCAATTGTTACAAACAGCATACCTGATAAAACAGAAACAGCATTTATAAATGGTGTCAATTCGCCTTTTTTCCTTTTCTGAAAGATGAAGTGCAATGCAATTAGCACATGCTTAGAATGCATTGAAGACACATCAAAATTAAAATGAAAACATGAAAATAATGAAAGTGATTTTTTAAGGTAAAGATGACATTAGATTATAAAGAGCTTAACAAAAACCCACCGACTCCCATATGGAGAGAATGCGGAAAGGGAAGAGGAAATGCAAGAGACAGGAAATTTAGATTAACGTTGCCATCAGAAATTTAAAGGGGAAGATGCACACACACAAATAAGATTATCAGGTACACATATTAACATTTTTGTGTAATTCTAATTTTGCTATAAGTTGGACTGCACCATATAATCATTGCTGTAAAAGTGTTTACCGTCTGTTTGATTATGTGTCATTAATTATTTTTACTTTACAATTCTGCTATATTTACATCATCTTGACATAGTCACCATTAATAAGTTACTACGAAACATATTATAGAAACCTAAATTTTCTGTAAAACTGCTTTGCAATGATTTGTATTGTGAAAAGCACTATACAAAAACGAATGGAATTCATTACCCGCAGAATTGCTTGTAATAAAGTTTTAAATGAAAAGGAATAGACAACTGTTTCTGTGAGTGGTTTTAGTTTGAAATGTTTGTGATAGCCTGCTACTTTATAATTTAAGAAAAGTAGGCTACAGGCATACACACAGCAATCAGATCATACGTGAAATGGGCATCAGTCTGATTTATATCTTGCAAGAGAGCTGGAGCAATTTACTTCTCTTTTGAAGTTTAAGAGGGTGTTATGAAAAAAAAATTGAATGCCTTTGTAAGGCAGGAAGAATGCTACTGATGACAAAAGTTTGAGAAGGCAACTGGAAGGAAAAAATCGGATCTATATCAGTAATATAGTAAATCAACTTTATTTAATTGATATAGGTTTGCAACGAGCTTAAACAAAAACAATCTTAGTCCTTTTAAAAGCCTCTTAAAAGGACACCTATTATACAAAATCCACTTTTAGAAGGTGTTTGGACAGAAAAGTGTGTCGAAATTGCGTGTACACAGCCATCTTAGAATGGCAAAAATACATCCAGACTTTTTTTTAATCTTCATAAAATCAAACCAGGCTCAAAAAACAAGCACTTGTAGCCTGTTCGCAAAATGATGTCATATTTCAGTAGCCCCGCCCACTTCTATTGACTGACAGGTGCGTATTACCATATCAGCCGTTTTGTCTGCATGTGATCGACTCTGTTGAAAGCAGTTTCCTGTGAGGAGCACCCTTGCTCTGTTTCATGATCAGAAAACATTCAAGGATGTTAGTGTTTCTGCTGTAAATGTCCATTCTCTCCCCTCCTTGCTAAACATGATAGATTCCGAAAGCGGAAGTAAAACCGGTAAAACTGCACACATAAGTGAGACAACTGCACGCGATCACAGATTGCACACTTTGATTCATTTGACAATTACATCATCATTACATCTCATGTGTCAGGCGTCGTGTGCGGGAAGGAGGAGTAGGGACGAGGAAATCAGGAACAAGCACTTTATTAATGTAATCCAAACAAGGAAACAGGAACAAACAGGAACAGCAGGGAAACCACACTCTAACACAATGAAAACTAACATTAAATGACATTAAGAACCGACAAAGACCAAGGCACTGAATCAAACTTATATAACCAGGCTAATAAGACAAGGACAGGTGAAAGTGATTAAACAATGACGTTATAATAAGAAATGGAACAGGAAAGACCAAATAAGGAGACGAGGGAAAAAAACAACGAAACAGTCCACAGGGGTGTGATATCATGCACCACTGATAAGGCTGCCTCCTTGAAGGACACTTAGAATTTGAATGCAACGATTTAGTATTTGAATGAGGGTTTTTATTTTACATTCAACGAATATTCTAAATATCAGCACTTTCATCAGCCTCATCTGGTGAAAGCGACTGATGGACTGATACAGCGATCGACATCCTGACTTTTTCCAGAGCACCAAAGGAGACACTAGGCTTGCTGCGGGATGAGCAGGCGCCATCTTTCAGCAGCTCCACGGGTCTACGACTGGAGACGTCGGACTTCCATGGGGGCTGACTCGACAGAGCATTCCGAACGGTAATCCTCAGGTCTCCCTTGCTTTTAACCAGCACTGCCGAGGACATTTTATGGCCCACCAAACTGGGCTGGGTAGAAGATTAGAGCAGCCTCATCGCGAACGAGAGGCAGGAACTAAGTGTAGCCATGGTCATGCGTTCAAAACATGGATGCTCTAGCCCACCTGTGGCCAAACGCATTGTTGTAGACGTTTCCCCCGCTGAATCTTAATGAGCCAACATTACAAAGAGTATGAAAATAAGGACATTCACTGATTCTGATTGCACTGAATTACACGCTTTGTCAATACATCCATTCTGTATGCAGTTTGCATCGGATGGATCGAAAGTTACACTAAGGACTAACGTGCACATGTGGAATGGCCACATCCTGGGCTATGTTCAGGGGAGTTTCTATTCAGGACATTTGTGCTGTAGCAAGCTGGACGACATCACACATATTTGTGAGATATAGGTGACGGAATCATCCCTGGCTCATACCAGATATGTAATGCAATTATTCAGGGCATACTTGTTATATTTATACTCGTCATACTTGTTACACTCATAATAACAACAACACTGGTTTTGTAAAATAAAGAAAACAAAAGTGTGCAGTCATTCTGTGTGATCGTCATTAAGAAATCCGTCACTAAAATGAACTAAAACTCAGTGAATACTCAACACAGATACATGAAAGATATATCTATAGAAAGCCTGACATGTATACTTTTAAATGAAGTAAGTCTTATCGAAAACAAATATCATGCATTAAATTAATCTGTATGAAGTACGTTTCATTTCATTGCATCAAAATGTTTGATGACGCCAGGATGTTTTTAATGTTCTATAAAATAAAAATGACACAAAATAAAAGTAATAGTGTTTACACTGTAACACTGAATGATAGAGTCTAAGATTGTTTAGACAAAACTACTTTCATAAACATCTATTCGTGAACAGAGTATATGACGTTGAAGAACTAAAATGGTTTTGTATTGTATAATGCATACAAAGCATGCTTGTGTTTATGTCTATAAAATCATTATTATTTATTGTATAACAACAGGATATAAAAGTAACATTTTTTTTCTTATTAATACTTTGTGAATGGATGTTTAACATGTTAAAAATAACAATTCGTTTCTCAGATATAAAATGTCATTTTTTTTTAAGATAGTAAAGCATGCATAAGTCTATGACTACAAAATCATACTATATGTATATATTACAGATGCTCCTGATATTAACATGCTCACAGATGGGTTTTTTTTTTCTAGTGATCTGATTCCTGCACCACAGATGAATGCTACATGAAGAGTGCTGTACCAACATCAGATGTTCAACTACACTGATATTCTATGGTAAAGTTCCTGGACTACTGATGATGAGTTTTCTTTCTTGAATCCATGAAAAGCAGCAGCAATTACTTAAATATCAGGTATAATTTACTTGTTTCACTTGTTGAACAGAACCACAGGGACCACAGTTCACCCCCCGTTCTGTCTTTTGGCCACCTAATTGGGGCAATCATCAGCCTGTCCTCTGGGCTACACCAGGAGAATGAATAGACTCTCAAATGCCTGATCACACTTACTGTATTGTGTTTAAAAAATGTCTTAATTCTGTGAGAAATGTCTAAATTCTGTTAAAAATTCAAGTCTGAGACACACACACACAAGATGACTTAAGACTTGAGTTCATTAGTCCTCCTATTGAGAAAGTCTTGAGGTCTACAGTATTCTCTCAGAATACAAAATTTGTTTGTCTTGATAATGAAAATTAATTGACCTTGTTCAATGTTTTTATGGCAAAGAGTTAAAGATTTATATATCATATTAATTTTTACGCAAAACCTCATATACTTCACCTATATAGATAACAATGGGTTAATGATTAAATAAAACAAGAGTGGTAATGACTAGTTGTGTCCAGAAGATCTTTCAAATGCTGTAATATCTTCAAAATTAAAAGAATAGTTTACTCAAAAAAAAATATATATATATCTCTTCTTTTATTCTCATGTCATTCCAAACCTTTCCAAACCCGACTTTCTTTTGTGGGACATTAAGGAAGATAATTTGATTAATGTCACAGTATTTTTCATATTATAAAAGTTTTTTATTATTTTTTTAATATTGATTAAAATTAATTGAAAAATCTATTAATAACACATTTAAAGAATGGTTTGAGAATTTATATAAATCAGAACTAGAAGGGGATACAACAGTCCACAGAGGGTTTTTTTCCACCCTTAATCTTCCCACTTTATCAGAAGATCTGACCTCCTTCCTCAGTGCCTTGATATCTAAAAAGGAAGTTTTAGAAGCTATAAAGAGTTTGCAGTCTGGAAAAGCACTTGGGCTTCCCCAGATGGGCTTAAAAGTGAATTTTACAAAGAATTTAGGAATTTATTAGTTGACCCCTTACTAAATATGCTCAATGACTCATTTGTAAAAGGCTGTTTACCACAGTCCCTGAGAGAGGCAAATATATCCTTAATTTTAAAAAAAGGCAAGCAGGCAGAGGACTGTTCGTCCTATCAACCTATTTCGCTGTTGAATGTAGATCTGAAGATCCTTTCCAAAATCCTAGCTCCCTTCTGAAGATGAATATTCTCCCAAGATTACTTTACCCCATTCAAATTGTTAAATTATTAATGCCATGAGACAACGACTTGCTGCAAAATCTGACTATTTATTAAGTGTGCACACACATTGCACTCAACTCTACAGCTTGGTGCACTACTGAGAACTGTCCGGTCCACAACACATTACCGGAACCATTGTTGCTATAAGGCATAACATCACATCTTCCCCCCTTTAAAAGAAAATAACTTTCCTTTGAAACCTTTTGTTATATCAGTTTGTTCTATTGCCAAAATAACATCTTCATAACAACATCACAACCAAACCATCACAGAACTTTCACAATAATCTTTTTTTTTTTTTTTTTTTTTTTTTTTTAACAGTCAACAGATTTCAATTAATCTTTCAGGAGGTCTAACAGTGTGTTTTGGTCTGCAATACTTCCCAGATGAAGCAGTAACTTGTTAGATCAGAGTTAGTGTGATCCACAGGACCTTTGTCAACTTGTTCACTTGTGGAAATGTCAGACACATCGTTCATCTGATCGCAACTCGGTTTCTTGAACAGTCACATATGGTCTTAAGTCCCCTCTGTTCCTTCTTAGAATTGCACCATGCTTGGTCTGAATCTCGTAAGAGCGTGGTAGTACTTCTCTTTCAACACAACCTTGTCGCGTCCATGTTCCTGATGCATGGTTCAGGATTCGAACTCTATCCCCAGGCTTGAGTTTTTCGCAGGATCTTTGCTTTCTTGTCGTAGTTTTCTTTTTGTTTGTTTTTAAGTTGTTGTTTTACTTGTTTGACTTTGTTTGCCCCAGCAGGTGTCAACAAGTCCTGGTGGATGGGTAAGTTAGTGCGTATCCTTCGGCCCATCAGCATTTGGGCTGGGGACAACCCATTTTGAAGAGGAGCACTCCTGTAAATCATTAGACTCTTGCGGAAGTCTGTCTTTCCATCGTGACTCCTCTTCATGAGAGCCTTCACAATCTTTTCAAAACTCTCTGTTAAGATCTCTTGGATCAAGACATATTCTCAAAGAACCATTCTTCTTGAGCACAGTGACTAGTGAACTCACCCAGTCTGTTAGTTCATTGATTTTCTTAATGACATCCAGCTTCTTCATGCGAGCCAATTCCTCTTTGAGTTTTTCTCGCAATGCAAATGGAACTTTTCTGCATGCGTGCACCACAGGAGTCACAGCGTCATCAGTATTTATTCTGTGTTCCCCAGGCAGACATCATTCAAAAACATCCTTGTACTCCTCCATTTGCTTTGCACTGTGATGTCACTACAAACACTCTCCTCACTAAGTCCAGTTTTTTACATGTGCTCAGTCCCAAAATTGGCTGAACGCTCTTTTCCACAATCAGCATTTGTGTCCTTAATAGCTGTCCCTTATGTTTCAGAGTCACCAGGCAGATTCCTTTGACAGGGACATCCTCACCTGTGTATACTGTTACTTTTATTTTTGAGAGAATTTTGTTTTTAACTTTGAAGGTTCTGTAGTCATTCATAGACAACAGGTTAACTTGTTTGAATGGAAATTTGAATGGAATTATTGTCTCATTTACTGTCAGTGGTACAATCCATTTAGCTTTTTCTGTCATGTTTGTTTGAACAGAATCCAGAATTCCTCTGGCTGTATGTACTTTTTGCTTTGCAACATCAGTTTTGCAACACTTTGCAAAATGATTATTCTTCCCCCAACTATTGCAAGTTTTTCCATAAGCAGGACAAGATCATGGTATATGTGTCCCTCCACACCTGCCACACTTGCTTTTTGTGGTTTTCTCTCTCTGCTGTCTTTGTTTTGTTGGTTGTTTTGTGTGCTGCTCCTCTCTGTTTACTGCATGTACTGTAGCAGTATCCCTATGCAGTTCTTTGGCTTGTGCGTGAGTTACTTCAGCAGCTCTACACATGTTGACAGCTTCCTCTAATGTCAAAGCTGGTTCACGTAGCAGTCTTTCCCTGAGACCATTATTGGGAATCCCACAGACTATTCTGTCTCTCACTAGTGAATCTCTTAAATCTCCGAAGTCACAAGTCTTACTCAGTGTGTGCAATTCAGCAAGGTATTGGTCAAAAGTCATCCCTGTTTCTGATCAGCAGAGAAAAATGTGTATCTCTCAAACGTGACATTCTTGCTTGGTACAAAGCATTCTTCAAACTTTGTCATGAGAGCAGTCAGTGTTAAATTTGCCTCGTCAAGTTGAAAACGATTATATATTTCCAGTGCATCCTCACCTATCACGTGTAGAAACATTGATGCTTTCAACTTCTCATCAGTGCCACCTGCACCACTGGCAGCAAGATAAATGTTGAATCTCTGCTTGAAACGTTTCCAGATGGTGGATTTAACTTCTCCATGATGGGAAAACACTCAGAATTCTCTTACTTTGTTTCAACGATGTCTTTTTGTCCTACCTTCGAATACATTTCCGTGCTGCTTTTTAGCACTCGGCTCACGGGTGCTCATTTCTCGTGCGCTCCTCCCTTGGCCGCTCTCCGTGCAGGTAACGCTCACCGTGGGTCTCGTCTCACTGGTGTTTTAATCACCCACTCTCCGGTGTCTGCCAGTCCCTATTTCTGACACCATATTATGTTATTATTGCCACGGGAAAACGACTTGCTGCAAAGTCTGACTATTAAGTGTGCACACACATTGCACTCAACTCTACAGCTTGGTGCACTACTGAGAACTGTCAGGTCCACAACACATTACCGGAACCATTGTTGCTATAAGGCATAACATCGCACAAATGATTCCAATAAATTTTACACATAAAACCATTAGGAAATTAAATGGTTGGTTTAGTTCTTTTATATGGTCTAAAAAAAGCAAATAAAAGCAAAAAGCAAAAAAATGTCCCCGACTGGTGCGGGGCTGCAGTGATGGTTGACCTTCTACAACTTTCTCCCATCTCCCGACTGCATCTCTGGAGCTCAGCCACAGTGATCTTTGGGTTATTCTTTACCTCTCTCACCAAGGCTCTTCTCCCCCAATAGCTCAGTTTGGCCGGACAGCCAGCTCGAGGAAGGGTTCTGGTCGTCCCAAACGTCTTCCATTTAAGGATTATGGAGGCCACTGTGCTCTTAGGAACTTTAAGTGCAGCAGAAATTTTTTTGTAACCGTGGCCAGATCTGTGCCTTGCCACAATTCTGTCTCTGAGCTCTTCAGGCAGTTCCTTTGACCTCATGATTCTCATTTGCTCTGACATGCACTGTGAGCTGTAAGCTTATATAGACAGGTGTGTGGCTTTCCTAATCAAGTCCAATCAGTATAATCAAACACAGCTGGACTCAAATGAAGGTGTAGAACCATCTCAACGATGATCAGAAGAAATGGACAGCACCTGAGTTAAATATATGAGTGTCACAGCAAAGGGTCTGAATACTTAGGACCATGTGATATTTCAGTTTTTCTTTTTTAATAAATCTGCAAAAATGTCAACAATTGTGTGTTTTTCTGTCAATATGGGGTGCAGTGTGTACATTAATGAGGAAAAAAAAGAACTTAAATGATTTTAGCAAATGGCTGCAATATAACAAAGAGTGAAAAATTTAAGGGGGTCTAAATACTTTCTGTACCCACTGTACGTTGGTATACATGGGTAAAAGTTGTAAGAGAAATATTATTTGCCTCCTTTTGACAACAACAGCCAATCACAACACTGGATCGAAAAGGTGCCAGTTTGCAATTCCCTTCTACTCAGGAAGAATTAAAACAGGGATGGACAAACTTGGTCCTTTAGGGCAGTGGTTTTCAAACCTGTCCTGGAGGCACCCCGCCCTGCACATTTTGTATGTCGGCCTTATTAGACACACCCAAATAAGGTCTTGCAGTCTCTGATAATGAACTAATGGTTTGAATCAGGTGTGTTAGATGAGGGAGACATGGTAAATGTGCAGGGCAGGGGTGCCTCCAGGACAGGTTTGAAAACCACTGCTTTAGGGCCACTGTTCTGCAGAGTGTAGCTCTAACCCTGATAAAATTTACTTGTTTGTAGCCATCTAGTAATCCTGAAAACAGCTGCTTCAGGTGTGTTTAATTAGGGTTGGAGCCAAACTCTACATGACTGAGTTTGCCTGGGATCAAAGGTTTAAGTATTGCAAAGTTGTTTCTGAGATGATACAAGGTAAGGAAGAAAGTCCAAAGTCTAAACCAGGGTTTCTCAAATCTTGCCCCAAAGGGCCAATGTGGTGCAGAGTTTAGCTCCAGCCCTGATCAAACTCACCTACCTGTAATGTTCAAATAATCCTGAAGACAGTGACTAGCATGCTCAGGTGTGTTTGGTTAGGGTTAGAGCTAGACTCCAATTAGATCTCATGGGCTAGAGCTGAGGATCCCTGATCTAAACACTGATTATAACTGCATTGTGACATTAATACATCTAAAGCCTTCTACTCACTGCACAATTTTAGCAATCCTATAAGATCATTGCTGATCACACTGTGCAACATGGATCGAATAAACTTGGGTACAACATGCATGTAAACTGTACGATGATGACACCTATTGACTAGTAGGCTACGACGCACGTTACTATAAAAGAATAAGAATAAAACATGGTAAACAAAAAGAGCATAATGAATCACACATAGAACCACAGATCACAGAAATCACCACAATTGTTTCACAATGCCAATCTTTCGTCTGGGACAGCCGAAAATCGTACAGTGTGTTTTGGGCTTAAATGTTGTATTACCAACTTTGGGAAAACAAAAAGCAGAATAGTAGAAAAATCAGTCAGCATATGTTTGTATATTTTATATTTGGTATATTGTATATTTTGTTAATTGTCATCATTGTTGAAGTTTGTATTATGAACGTGTATATATCTAGGTGTATTTCAATAAATGTTACCCTGGAACACAAAACCAGTCATAAGGGTTTTTTTCCAAATTGAGATTGTTACGTTGTAAGGTTCCAGACGTTGTGTTTTATGATTTGTGTTTGGGTTTCTCTCTCTTTAAATATTGTAATTTAGTTCATGTTTGGGTTTAGTAGGAAGGTGGGTGCCATTTTGTTTTCTAGGACATATTTTCTCCTGGTTATGTTAGTTAGGGAGTTAGTTTAATCCGCTGTATTTTGTTTTCTTTTATATGAAGCTTAGGTAGTTGATTTATAAAATAGGTAGTTTTGTTTATGTTAGTTATTGTGGCCTTGCCCCCTTCTGAAGTCAACACCCTTTTGTTATGTCTTTGTTTTAAAACTTGTAAATAAAAACTTCTCTTTTGCTGTTGTGGCTGTAGTTGTTTTAGGTTCTTATTGTAGCTTTTCTGGGTTTGGAGACAGCGTTTCTCTCTGCCGTCGCGCTGTCAGTCACCACCAACCATTTATTTCTGTTGCGGGCCCCCCAGGACATACTTAGTCCGTAACAAGATAAAAAAAAATAAGTTTTAAATAATAATAAATAACAAATAAATAAGCTTTCCATTGATTTATGGTTTGTTAGGATAGGACAAATTTGGCAGAGATACAGCTATTTAAATGTATGGAATCTGAGGGTGCAAAAAAAATTAAAATATTGAGAAAATCACCTTTAAAGTTGTCCAAATGAAATTCTAAAATGTATGAGTTAAGGTTTAATGTACTATATATTTATGCTAGTTTAAAAGCATCTTAATTTTTGGCTAGGACTGAAAGTCTGCTATGCTGAATCAACACTAAATCAATCAAGTACCTCGATCAATAAAACACTTTTTAATATGCACAGTATTTGTTACAAATGTTTAATTTAAAATTTTTCTTTGTTGTTGTACTGTATTGTTGTATTAAGAACGAAAGACATACCTGAGTGTGAAGATTTCTCTGTGTATACATTTCCTTATTTCAAAAATAGCAAATGAAAGTTCCCTGCTGACCTTTAATCATCTCTATTATCTGAAGTCACATGACAAATGTGGCAGTGATATCTTTTATGATTATGAACTTCGTTCAGTTTACTAATATTTACATGCATTTACATGTTTACCAATGCCTTGTTAATTGGCTTGCCAAAGAAAAATATTAAAAGACTACTGTATTTACAAAGTCCAGCTGCTAAACCACTCATTTGACTAGAAGTAGTGCTCACATAACCTGCCTATTCGATCAGGTCATCTGAACTGCCTACTGACAGTTCCTATATTTTGACAATCTTTTTGTGTTACGACTCCCAAGCTCTGGAATTCATCTGCCTTTCTTCGTATTACAGTGCCCACTAATATTGGCACCCTTGATAAATATGAGTAAATGCGGCTGTGAAAATAAATCTGCATTGTTTATCCTTTTTGATCTTTCATTTAAAAAAAAACAAATTAATAAAATAATTACAAAATTCTGCATTGTTTTTCCTTTTGATCTTTCATTTTTTAAAAATCTAATTTTTATTAAAGTAGAACAATTGAAAGTGGGGGGAAACTCACACAATTTATTGTTCACAATTATTGGCACCCCTAGAAAATCTTATCAGTAAAATATCTCAGTTATGCTATTTTAAGGTTACAGTGTAATTATATGTTTAAGTACTGAGTAATAACCATTAACTACATGTACTGCTATATGCTTAGGGTTAGGATTAGGGTTTGGCTTAGGGTTATCTGCATGTATTTATGCATAATTAATTAATTGTTTTTATAATAGTAAGTACTTGTAATATGTAACAAGGACACCTTAAAATAAAGTATGACCAAAGGCAGAATTTATTTGATCAAAAATACAGTAAAAACACTAATATTACAAAAATTTACATTAACAATAGTGGTTTTCTATTCAAGATATTTTAAAATATAATTTATTTCTGTTATTTTTGTGTACTTCAGTGTCACATATTCCTTCAGAAGTCATTCTAATATGCTGATTTGCTGCTTAATTATTGTCAGTTAGTATTTGTGCTCAATTACTAATGTTTCTTCTTATTACTACTGTAAACTGTTTTTGCTTCTTAAAATGTTCCTATTATGCCATTTTAAAGGTTGCTAATATTGTTTTAATAGACTCCCTTAAAAGAGCCGGCTCTTACGGCTCCCAAATGGCTCTTTATTTAGTATCACTCAGAGCCTTCTATTTTAGCCCAATTTATCAATTGTGAATGTTTTGTGTATTGGTAAGCAACTTTTTAATTCCTTATTTTTCATTAAAAAAATACACAGTTACTATTATTAGTTACTATGCCACTCTTAGTAGCTCCTCTGCTAGGTTATCTGCAGTGTGTCTCTCGGCAAACTCAAAACAGTCAAGAAGACACGATGTCATCTTAAAGTTTTCAATAAAGTGACAAGTGACAGACATGTATGAGCATGTTGTTCTGAATGTCCAGCAGTCCGTTGTCAGGCAAACTGCTGAAGCTTTTTTGACCCTGTCTTGCCACAGTGCACACTCTGTGTTATACAGTTGTGGGATAATTGTTTGGGACAAGGTTTTTCCACTGGGGAGAACATACGTGGGGTTTAAGGCCTGGACAAATGTTTTAAATCCTTTGTCCTCCACAATGGAAAATGGCTGAAAATCACTCGCTGTCATTTTAGCCAGCTCCTCATCAACACTTATCTGTTTGGCTGGGGTCATTTGTTTTAGAATAAATGTGCTCATCTTGGTTTGACCTGCAGTTTTCTGCAAGACAGTGGAACCTGCAGCAAACTTACTTGGCTCAGGGCCAGTGGATGGCACGCTCGGTTGCTTTCTCTCCTCCAGCTGCACGGATGGGTGGGCAGTTTTTAGATGTCTATGCATGTTTGTTGTTGACCCTGCTCTAACAGATATTTTCATTTTACAAATTCTGCACTCAGCTTTGCAGTCTCCAACATCATTGAAATGCAGCCAGATGCTGCTTCTTTTTCGTTTTTCACTCATTTTTTCACTTTCTCCCAATGGACTCGCATTTAATCTCCCCCGCCTCTCTCTGTCGCTCTGTGTACCTGGCCTGTACCACTACACTCGCTATCTTTAAAGCATGCGCCCCCTTTCCTTCTTTCACATAATGGTACGATCCTAGTGGGTCCTCCCATGTGATTAGCCGCATGGTGTTCCCAAATGAAGCCCCGTCCCAACTTACGGCAGAAGATTCGGCTCTCCCCAACGGGAATCGGCTCTTCTCGTTCGCTACAAAGAATCGGCTCTTAGAGCCGGCTCGTTTGCGAACGACACATTTTAACCTTAAACCACGGCTCAGATGTCGGGAGTAAATGACGACCACTATGTTCATTATTACATCCAGCAACACAATACCTTAATCACTCAATCGGAGATATTCTTGTCTAACTTACATCCCTGCTCTGGCATCAAAACATGGAAAGTTACTGGACTGTGACAGCTGGTCTAAGGTAAGAGCTCATGTCAATCAACTATTGTGGGAGCGGCCTCTGTCGGTGTGATGCCACAATGACAGGCATCTGAGAATGGCTCGATTTGAAAAAGGGGATATTATTTTTACAGATTAATTAAAAACCACTGCATGGATTTTTATTATTGTAGGGTAGATTTGTACATACACTGCCAACACACATTAACGTTCAAACAACATGAAAAAGTGAACTTAGCATCGGATGACCCCTTTTACAATTACCCCATCAAGTTCTGCCAGAAATCTTGGTGTTATCTTTGATGACCAGCTGACTTTCAAAGACCACATTGCTAAAACTGCTCGATCTTGCAGGTTTTCCCTACACAACATTAGAAAGATCAGGCCCTTTCTAACAGAGCAGGCCACACAACTTCTTGTCCAGGCCCTGGTCATCTCCAGGCTGGACTACTGCAATGCTCTTCTAGCCGGTCTTCCCTCATGCACAATCAAACCTCTACAAATGATTCAGAATGCAGCAGCATGACTGGTCTTCAACGAGCCCAAAAGGGCCCATGTCACACCTCTCTTTATCACCCTGCACTGGCTCCCAATTGCAGCTCGCATCAAATTCAAGACACTGATGCTTCCATATAGAACAACCACAGGCTCGGCGCCCGCTTACCTCCACTCACTGCTACCAATCTACACTCCCTCCAGAACTCTGAGATCCGCCAGTGAGTGACGCCTCATTGTACCATCACAAAGAGGCACAAAATCACTTTCCAGAACATTCTCTTACACCGTTCCTGGCTGGTGGAATGATCTTCCCACCGCTTACCTGGAATGCCGACTACCTAACAACTTTCAAGCAACTGCTGAAAACCCATCTCTTTCGACACTATTTGACTTAAAACAATATATATATATATACATATACATACATATACATATATACATATATATATTCTACTCTTTTCCCTTTCTAGCTTGTACTTATTTGAACAATGCCTGTTATATGGTAATTTGAGCACTTCGTAGGTCCTTTTGCCTCTTTATGACAAATCGCTTGATGTATTCCCCACCTGTAAGTCGCTTTGGATAAAAGCATCTGCTCAATGAATAAATGTAAATGTAAATTAAATATCAATTGTCCAAAATTTAAAGAACACTATGAGATGGGGTATTTCTTTTCTTCCTTAATATCTTGTGCCACTAACCTGACAATGGCCAGAAAGAAACTATTATATAAACAAACCTTGTGGGTGCTGATGCTTACAGGCCTGCGATGTCTCCAGTTGCATCCACCCACTAGACAGTAATCCCATGAACCAGTTCCCTGTATAATGACTCATCCCCCCATATATGGAAAATATACAAAGAACATTATGAACATAGAACCGCTGCTGCCACCGGTTCTAGTTCACGCTACCTTCACCTACACACCAACATTCATAGCTCTAACCAGAGAAATAAAGAAGAACTTCTTACAAACACTAGGCTCCACCCCAGCTGGGGAAAACATAAAACAAAGACAGAACAAATTCCAGAACAAAACCCGAATAATTAAACCACTAAGACAACAAAAAGCATACCCACCTCCAAACATTCATTTGAACACAAAAAAATTGTATCTATGTAACAATATGTAAAATACGTAAGAAGCAATATGTGGGCCAAATGAAGAATGCCATCCAAACAAGGTTACACCACCACAGATATTGCATTTGCTCTCATACAACTGACACAAGGAATAGAACACTTACAGGCAATTTTCAAAAACATGGACCTGAGAATGTGTTCATTCAAAGAATCAAATACAACATAAAATGGACAGAAAAACAAACACGTTGTGCAGAATTATTATGGATAAAAAGACTGAACACTAAAATTTCTAATGAATTAAATAATTGTGCAGAAGGAAAAAAAAATAACGTTGTAGCTGAATAATAGTACTTACCCACCCTGTAAATACTTTACATCTAAACTGTTCTTACAGTTAAAAAGAAAGAAGGGAGGTGTATATGATGACCAAGGAAAACAAAGGGTAGCTACCCAAAGGGTTTCCTAATGTGAACACCCCCAATAGAAATACCTCCCATCTTAACCACTAACCCTAACCCACTCCTTAACATAATCCTAACTCTACATTTTAACCTTAAACCAAAACCCAACCCTAATTCTAACCTTAATATAACCTAGTTACAATGCATCTCCAACCCATACAATCTTAACCATAGACTAAACCTAACCTTAACATTAACCTTAGTCTAACCTAACTTTAATATAACCTGATTATAACGCATCTTCAACCCATAGAATATCTTAACCATAGACCAAACCTAACCCTAACCCTAATCTAAGTTTAAAAAAACAGTGAAAGGGGTGGCAGAAGTAAGGGAAGAAGAAAGTAATTTTACCCAAGGTGAATGGCAGTCTCTGAAAAGGTTAAAGGAAGATAGAACAATCATAATTAAACCTGCAGACAAGGGGAACACAGTCGTGGTTATGGACTGAGAGCAATATGTGAGGGAAGTAAATAGACAACTGGAAGATAGGGAATTTATGAACCCTTGGAAGCACGTATTTACTTGGAATTGGTGGAGATAATTAAAACAGAATAGGAAAAGTTGGTAAAACATGGATATATAATGGAAAAACAATCCGATTATGTGAGGGGGATGGATGTGCCAAAGCGAAGGAGATTCTATATACTGCCTAAGATTCATAAAGAAAAAAACCTCTTGGAATTCCTGGATATGCCCTATTACCTAAATCCACTTTCATCGAAGCATAAAAGTTATATAAAAGATATTCAAGATTTTTTGGAAAAGGTGAGGAGGATAAAAGTGAGGAAGGAGGCCAAGCTATTCTCCAAGGACATTGAGAGTCTGTATACCAACACTGAAACAGAAAAGGGTTTAGCAGCAGTAAGAAAATGCTTTGAGCATTGCCCAGATGAGAATAGACTGGAAGCAGCGATTTTAAGACTACTGGAGCTAAGTTTGACCAAGAATGACTTCGAGTTTGATGGGAGGTTTTATCTGCAAATTAAAGGTACAGCTATGGGCAAAAAGTTTGCTCCTGCTTATGCAAATATTTATATGGCAGACTGGGAAGAGACTGTGTTTCCAAAATGTAGGAAATTACCGACACAGTACCTTAGGTATTTGGATGATGTGTGGGGGGTATGGGAGGGTACAAGGCAGGAATTTGAAGAATTTGTGGGAGTCCTAAACCAACACTGTTCCTCCATAAGAGTTAAGTGGGAACTAAAGGAACATGAATTCATTTTTTGGATACAATTACATATAAAGGACTGGAGTGTGAGAAAATGGGGAGGCTGGATGTGAAGGTTTACTTTAAGCCAACGGACACACATGAACTTTTACATCATAAAAGCTATCATGAAAAACGTGTTTTTAAAGGGTTGGTCAAGGCACAATTATTACGATTTAGACAGATTTGTACCAGGGACAAAGATAGAGTGGAGGCAATGAAAACACTTTTTCAGGCCTTGACCTGGGGGGAGGCAAAAAGAATGAAACAGGAACAGGGGGTAGGAAGAAAGTTTTGCCTTTAGCGACGACCTATTCGAAAACAGCAAAAAAATAGCTAATGGGATTTGGAGAAACTTTGAGAAAGGAACTGAGGGAGATAGATTGGGGGAACATGTTAGGATGGTGGCAGCATTCAAGAGACACAAAAATCTTAAAGACATGTTGGTACATAGTAAACTCAGACCTGTAAATTTGAAAAAAAAAAAAACAATGAGCCATGTGGAAGCAGAGCGAGAGGAGGAGGAAAAGTGTATAGAATACATCCGAAGGTACAACACAACCCTTAATGCGGTTTCATTGTGCAGGTTGTACACACTTAAGGTGTTTGGGGTCTGTAGAGACCCCACGCAACAAAACTTAATTTTGTAACAAAATAATAGTTTTTTTCTAAAACAAAATTCATTTTTCTGTTCATTAATGTTTTTACTACATTTGTGTCAGTTTTGGAGGATTTATTATGATTTTTTAAATTTATATAAATTAATAAATAAATATTTTTTTTAATAGGTTTTTATACAAAAACAGCTTTTTGTGTAAAATTCACTTTATGAAAGACCCACATTTTTAACTTTCATTCATGGTATAACCTGGATCATTTGACATAGTTTGGTGTAAGATTTTTGCTCATCATTTGAAAAATGCCGGTTTAAAAATAAAAAATTATCATTTTTACCAGTAGATGGCTGCAGAGCTCCACTGTTTACTATGTGCTATTTGACTAACTAAAAGACATCTTTTTACAAGTTTTTCAGTGGGAAAGGAAAGGATGTGACGTGTGGCCAAGTATGGTGACCCATACTCGGAATTTGTGCTCTGCATTTAACCCATCCAAGTGCACACACACAGTAGTGAGTAGTGAACAAACACCCGGAGCAGTGGGCAGCCATATTGCTATCGCTGCAGCGCCCGGGGAGCAGTTGTGGACCTTGCTCAAGGGACTCACCTCAGTCGTGGTAGTGAGGTGGAGAGGCGCTGGTTATTCCTCCCCACCTTCAATCCCTGCGGATCAGGGACTTCAGACAGTGTTTAGGTTACAGCCCGATTCCCCAACCATTAGGCCCACGTCTTTTTGAGATTTTTGAGGATTTTTGATTTTGATTTGAATTTTTGGATTTTATCTACAAATGAAATCACAATTATACAAATAAAAATTACTTTTTGTCAAAGTAATGGATGAATTGATAAATTTTGAATGGATGAATTTTGAATCGACATTTTGTTGGTTTGATTCTAATCATAATGTAACTATTGAAAAACTGATTTTTTTTTCAGTCTAAAAAATATTAAACTTTGACAAAAAGTAAATTTTTATTGTTATAATTGTGATTTCATTATATGTAGATATCAATCCAACTGAAAAAAAATTTAAAAAGATATCTTTTTGTTGGTCAAATAGTAAATAGAGGGCAGCCATACTGCTATCACTGTGGCGCCCGGGGAGCAGTTGGGGGCCTTGCTCAAGGGTCTCACCTCAGTCATGGTATTGAGGGTGGAGAGAGCACTGGTTATTCACTGCCCCCACCTTCAATCCCTGCCGGATCAGGGACTCAAACCCGCAACGATTCAATTGCAGGCCCGATTCCCTAACCATTAGGCCACGTCTTTTTTTTTCTTTTTTTTTTCTTTTTTTTTGATTTTTTGATTTTTGGATTTTATTTACATATTATGAAATCACAAATATAAAAATAAAAATTACTTTTTGTCAAAGTAATGGATGAACTGATACATTTTGAATGGATGTATTTTGAATCAACATTTTGTTGGTTTGATTCTAATCATAAAATCATAAAAACTGTTTTTTTTAGTACAAAAAAAAATTAAACTTTGACAAAAAGTAATTTTTATTGTTATAATTGTGATTTTATTATATGTAGATATCAATCCAACTGAAAAAACTTGTAAAAAGATATCTTTTAGTTGGTCAAATAGCAAATTGTAAATAGTGGAGCTCTGCAGCCATCTACTGGTAAAAATGATATTTTTTTATTTTTAAAGCGGCATTTTCCAAATGATGGGCAAAAATCTTACACCAAACCATGTCAAATTATCCATGTTATCCCCATGAATGAAAGTTCAAAATGTGGGTCTTTTATAAAGTGAATTGTACACAAAAAGCTGTTTTTGTATAAAAACCTAATAAAAAAATATGTATTTATTAATTTATATAAATTTTAAAAAATATAATAAATCCTCCAAAAATGGAACAAATATAGTAAAAACATTAATAAATAAGAAAATAATATTTGTTTAAAAAAAAAACTATTACTTTGTTAGAAAATTAAATTTTGTTGCATGGGGTCGCTAGAGACCCCAAAGATCTTGAATGTGACTTTTTTTTTTACACTAATATAAAATCAAGATATCACTCCAATTTTTTTTTTTATTTGTAGATCTAGATAGTGCTGACAGCTGTACCAAGTCTCATGTCATTTCGACAAAGAGAACATTTTTTAAAAATTAAGCGAAAGTCATTTGCGGGTCAAA